>JAQMYF010040718.1:0-10217 GCA_030014195.1 Neosilurus mollespiculum | reverse complement strand
AAAGTTTGTTGCTCACTAAAATGCAGGTGATAGAAAAGCACATTAGTATGGCACCCTCTTTGGTAATGTAGTATGTTCTGGTTCATTCAAAATGCATTTTTTCATGAATGGAGCTAAAGGTATACAAGGGGATGGAGGGAAAGGGTGGAGAGGCTGTAGAGTGTTAGCTCTGCAGTGCATTTGTGACCAACACAGTAGTTTCTCAGTTCTAATTAGGATTTAAATTTGTGAAACCTTTGTGTTTTTGTTACCTTAGGTAAACAAACTGCAGTCAAAAAAAGCTGGACACCAGAGGAATGTGCTGCTGTACAAAGGCATCTACGGAAATTCATGGTGACAAACCAAGTTCCCGGTAAGGTAGACTGTGAGCGCTGCATTTCTGCGGAACCTCTAGTCCTGGGAAACCGAAACTGGAAAGCAGTTAAATACTCTATCAAAAATCGGATTACTACTATGAGAAGGAAAACTACAATGAAAGAGCTTCACTGAATATCTGGTCTGTCTGTTGTTCTACCTCCAAATTTTGGGTTCCTCTCCACTAGCCTACATGTTCTCAACCATTTAGAGTATTTCATTTTGAGGCATACATACTAGTGGTATGATAGAATTTCAAACTCCATATAATACTCAGGAAAGTACTCTGTGCAAAATATCATTTAGTACCATGACATGTTTTATTTTAAAGGAAGAGATTGATCCGAAGGAGTTGTTTTATTTGGCTCTGTTTGGGGTTAGTTAGTTAATGTTTTTAATGCAGTACTTAACTGTACTGTTTTGTTTTTTTGTCTTTTCTGCAAAATGTTTGTTCACGCAGAGTTCATGCATCATGCTGTTGCTGCACTGCACATGTGTCTACGTGTCCTGAAGATCAAAGCACAGTGGCATTTCACAAAGCACAAATGATGTGCTTTGTGCAATGTTGCTCTACTTTGACCTTCATTGTCATAATAGTCTGTGTCTTGTGTTTAAATGTTTTTTTTTTTTAATCTACTACACACAAGTTTTTGTTCAGATTATTTTTTCAGTGTTGACTATTCCCAGCAAAAGTCATAATGGCTCATTTCAAGTGTGAAGATGTGTGTGTGGGGTTTTTTTTGTAAGAAAGACTGAAAAGCTATCTGTTTATGCAAGTTGGAATTGTTTTGTATCTGTTTGCCTTTGTGCTTGTTATTTATCCAAAAATACATGCTCAATGAGTAAAAAGTGAGTTTTTGTGTTTTAGTCCCAGGAAGAACAGTCTGTAACAGGCCTTGAGGTCTCACTGATTTGGAACAAGCTTCATGCTTTTGACGAGTATAGAATGGAGGCTCTTGTACATCATGAACCAGAAAAGTTAAATGTATATAATTTCTGACGGTTTCAGAAGTATGGACCCAGTCGTGGGTTTTCTGGTTATTATCCGTATAAAATTTCTGTGTGCAGTCATAAAGCACACGCCAGTAATGAGCTGCTCTTCCATGGTGATGTGGACAGTCATTAAACTCCTGTTCATTGTTTTTCTACAGAAAGATTTTGGAAAACTCTAGGGTTTTTTGGCATCAGTCTATTAACAGTATCCTTAAAGAGTGCAGTTATTGGTCATCTATACAGCATAATTTGTGCCTATGTATTATTTTCAAGCGATACAGATGCTTACTTTAAAATAAATTACCATAAAACACACAACTGGGCAATTTTATCCCATTAATTACTAGTCGGGGCTAAACCAATGATTAGCAGTCATTCTTTGTCCAGGAAGTGACCACCACGTTGGGTGGGGTTTTCCAGAGCAAGTAAACAAGCATATATTTTCAGCAAGCAACATTTTAGGTGATAAAAAAGTGTTCAAGAAGCAAATATGTATGAGAATGTTATCTTGTACTGGTGTCTGCTGCATGGGGTCAGTGACCAGTCCATCGCAGTCCAGCTAATCCAGTGAGGAAGGCAACATGACTGACGGAGTAGTGTGGCAGCACTCACTTTACAGTAAGCACTGACATTGCCTGAAGGAACTGCTCATGTTATATGTGATGGTTTTAAAGAGCTCGTAATAAAAATTCATCACAGTTGTACCTTTAAGCCTTGATTGGTTATTGTACGATTCGTGTCATGTGAAAGTTCAGCTCAGTTGAACTCTAGACCCGCCCACTTTAGACGCTTGCTAATTTCGCATGCCATCATTGACTTTATATGGTCGCTTGTGGCTTTATGTGTGAATGTGGCTCAAGGTTGTGAATTGGTTGGTGCAGAAAGGAAGGAAACAGGAGGATATAAATTCTTAGTGCACATCTGCCGGTTATTTAACAAGGTGAAGGATAAATGACAAAAACTAACGTTTATCTACATAATAAATGATGCCCCTGCTAGGATATAAAAGCTGGAAATGTATGTGTGAAGGTGGACCTCACAAGTACAGAGTGTTGGACACGGACCTCATAAAGGATTAAAAAACTGGTGTGTGTAAAGGTGGACCTCACAAGTCGGGTATGTTAGAAATGGACCCCACAAGTGACTGAAAAACCAGCATGGAGGAAAAAGTTTAGAATTTATTTAATTTGAAGTGATGATAATTATTTAGATTTTTTTTTTAGTCTTGCCTGATTTTTTTCAGCTCTGTAGAACCACTGGAAAGGGTGGACCCCACAATTGAGTAAAAAACTGTCGGGCCTCTCAAGGGGGAAAAACAAGTATGTGTGTGTGTGTGTGTGTGTGTGTGTCTGTCTTTATTATATTGAGGGGCCCGCAGCCTGACAGCACAGTCACAGCGTGGGGTCCAAAATCTTTGTGGGGACCCAAAACCTGGACCCCACAAAGAAGACATTGGATTCAGTGAAAAGAGGGTCAAAACAATGCCCTGTGACGTTTTCAGGGTTACCCCACAATACACCAAAACCAACTGTTTGTGCTTAGGTGTGCTTAGAATGAGTAACTCAGTATCGGCCCCTGGTGGTACAGCAGGAACACACACTTCTCAATTTGAGAACACACATTCGACTCAAGTGCACATGCGCAAGAAGCCATCTTCAATGGAAGTTAGCTTACCCTTTGATTAGCTGCTAATACAAGGCCTATGTCAAGATCATTTAATTAATTTTCTGCTAATACAGATTAAATAGTATAAATACAGCCCACATTCATTGTAACACACTGACTTAATTCATAATACTCATAGATAAAACAATTTTAAGACCTTAAATGTTTGAATAGTTAAATAGTACACATTATCTGATTCTCCTTTTCTTTCTGTATGTGCACATCAGATATGCTAATGCTATGCTAATACAATGGTAACACTAAGCTAATGTTAGCTACAGTAATTAGCTGCTAAGCTAGGCGAAGACGTAGAAGCTAATGATTAATAATGATAACTTCATAGAAAAAAACATCATAATAATAAAGGTAAATGGCAAAAGGAGTTAATTTCTGTTCACTATATATATAAATACTATATTGATAAATTAAAAACGGATAATAGTCTATTAACAAATAAATAAAGTGAAAAGAAGAGATTGGGTTGCTTGGAATTAAATTTAGTAATATGCCTGGTGGGCGGGAATATAGATGTGATAGCATCACCACCCTTACAGGATGTGTTAACTAAACAAAACAAGCACACCCTCACTCGCCATGCAGAGAGAACGGAACAGAAGCACATGGCATCTTTAAATGGCAGTGAGACGGCTGGTTGTTAAAAGGTTAGTTAATTACATTAATAATGAATTATATCAGTGCACTAAGTCTATTTGATATGATTTAAATGAAGCATGTGGTCAAAATTAACGTTTTATTAAACTATCAAAAGCATACACTTACCTGTATAGGAGTCAGGTAAGCTGGCCAAAGTTAAAATTAAAGCAAATATAAATTACTTAATGCTTAAACGTAATGCTTTTGTGTATTATAAAGTTATAAAGCAGCAGGTTTTGTGTGATTATTTCACTGCAGGGAGGCAGCTAGCTAAGGAAGCTAACTCATTGGCTAACAATAATGTGGTAGCTGCAGCACCTGCCCGGTTAGTTTTAGCATTACTTTATTAAATAAAACAAAAACAATAGTGTGATGAATACGACACAAGGAAATATTTTTTATATCTCCGTTTTATATCTAGTTGCCATCTATTCCAAAGTGCTCTTTGGTGAGGGCTGTGCATAATTTTTTTTTGCAAAAGTCCTAAAAGCGGATATTTAAATGACATGCTAGTCATTTAAATTAGCATCTTGCAAATGCAAGTGAATCATTTCTCAATTAGGCAACAATAGTGTGCAAATTCAGCAGTAGTAAGTAGATATAGTTAGTAGGTAAAGTAGTCTATTTTGTACTTCGTACTATGTACTTTTTTCTCAAATGTGCCAAACTGTTACCAGCAGTAGCATCTTAATACCGTGGAGTGATCTACATGTGATTCTACAATATTTAATTTTTTTTTTTTTATAAATCAGGTGTTTTCTGGATAATCAAGTTGTATTAAAACTGCACTGTGTATGATTATAGGATTAGCCATGGCTGCAATGAAACGCAGGAAACCGCCCAAGATGGATGCAATACTACATGCTGTTAAGGCCCTCGACAAGACAGCAGATTTAGAAGTAAAATTCAACAACTCATTTAAAGGTTTGTGTTTTCATTCTATGTTTAGGGGTTTTTTTTCTATCAGAGCTTAACTCTTCCAAGTATTGATAATAAATTGAATAAATGTTCTCTTGGCGTATCCTGAATAATCATCTTTGTAATGGAATGCGTAATGCCTAATTATTTTGATGCAACATAATAGTGTGGTAGCTTGACTGAATATTTCCCACTACCTCAATTTTATGAATCATTTGTGCATCAGGAGGATGTACAAATGATGTACAAATAAAAAAGGCCAAAGTATTTACTTTTATGCTTACTATTTACTTTATGTTTTCTGAAGCTAGTTTGTTCATTCATTACTGTGTTGTACGACTGTTTTTTAATGATAACTTGCCACATGGGTATTGATGTCACATGACAAGAAAAGCTACTGCTTATGCAGCTTTTAAGGAGACTTTCTATAATTTAATGGTATTTGTGTGTGTGCACTAGGTCGTGGGGTGTTTGCCAAGGCCCCTTTCAAAAAGGAGACTTTGTGGTGGAGTACAGAGGGGAATTAATACATTATGAAGAGTCTCAAAGGAGGAGGAGGATATATCATGATAGTTGTGCCGTGTTCATGTTCGACTTCTACTGGCAAGAAAAAATATGGTGGTAAGTCTTGAGACAAATGTGTGATATTGAATAGTCAGTCACTGAGTTACCAACTATAAACCTCTGTAGCGAAGCCTGTGTTGCACATATTTACTTGAATAAAAGACTGAGGTCAGGTTATTTACCTATTAAAATCTGTTTGCTTGTTCTTTCTTCCACTGCTATATTACTCAAAAAAGATAATATAAATTGAAGTTCTCTTTTTTAAGACCAATAATAAGTTGTTTATTAGTGCAATCAAAGATTTCATTTTAAGATGTCTAATAAATGGTTAATTATCTTTTTCAAGTATCGATGCTGCTCAAGAAGATGGCAGTCTAGGAAGACTAGTCAACGATGACCATAAACATCCAAACTGCAAAATGAAGGTCATAACAGAGGGCAGGCCACACCTCTGTCTCTTTTCTCTGAGGGACATTAATCCCGGAGAGGAAATAACATATGACTATGGAGGAAGTGATTGGCCTTGGAGGAAAGAGGTACGTCAAAACTGAGCTGCTGAATATTAATGTAACCCTGAGATTTTTTATTTCCTCTGAATGAATCCAATACTGGTGTTTTTGCCTCTGAATATCCTTGTTTATAAAAAATAATATACTATTGTTTTATGTAATTCAGGATATTATTTCAGTCTGTCATGCACATAGAGAGATGTATATGACAAACTCTAGCATTTTAGGCTTTTATAATAAAACATTTTCAGGACTGTGTTTTTGTACACTTTGGGTCTACTCTAGGAACAGTTATGTTACTTTTAATGTTGAATTGATAATATTAGGGACCACATTACATTGTGGATTGATTATATTGAGCTTAGGTGGCATGCACATTATATGAAAGCTAATTGGAATCGACCTACCCATTCCCTCATTCTGTATTTGTGATTGACATTTACTGGTTTCTGTGTACGATGCCCTCTGTCATTGTTTGAGGCCTGTTGTTGATTTTAAAAAATATACTACATATATTAATTCTGAGAAGTATTAGCAGGTCTATATTAGACTTGCCTTTGAATGACATGAGAATCAAAATTTTTATGTTTCACCTTTTTAAAACTATGTATCACCTGATCAATAATCCTGTTTCTTCAGGATGAAGGACAAGCGAGTGCCACTGAGTCATCTGAGATCGTCAGAGCAGAGCAGAAGCCTGAGAGACCTTCATTGTCCCCGATGGAGGTAATACGTTGTTTCTGAATTGCTTTCCTCTGTTCTTACTTTAGGCCTGCACTGTTTGACAAATTTTACAAGTGTTGTACTTGCAGGAACATTTTGGTTGTGTTAAAATCACTGTAACTGAAGTCTTACAGCTGCCCTCTAAGCACACTCTGGTTTTTGGGATTTCATGGGGTCCAGTCATGATGCTTTTATTGGACGACTCACACACACCTGTCAGGTCTGCTGTTGTAGTGGGGTCCACGGTACCTAAATTACATAGTACACGTTTAACATTGGAAATGTAGTCCTTTCTGTCTGTAGACCTAAAAACACCATGTATGACACGTGTCATTGATCCTGAGCTCAGTTTGGTTTCTGTCAGTTATTCCAGCTGTTAGTTATAGATCAGTTCAGCCCTGTCACACTTCACTTTTCCTTGTTCTCAGCTGTAATGGTTACAGCAGTGCTCATAGTGGATGACTCACACACAGCTGTCAACAAATGTAATGACGACATATTGAAATTAATTTAATGTCACTTTGCTAAGTGAATGTATCAGTTATGTTACCAGATTACAACGCTTTTTCATGCTAGTGTATGTATAAAATTGTGGTTCTGTGTTATCCATTTGTTAATTCTTCAATGGTCTTTTTTTCCCCATAGGACTCAGATGAACCAGAACTCCATCCTCTAGGGCGATATGTTAGACCTTCCCTTGTAAACTACACAGATTCTGATGACTCTGAGTCCACCTACAACTCATGTCCATTTTAATACGAGTTTTCAGGTATTGTGATGTTAATAAATTTTTCAGGTATTTTTTGTAATTTTTTTTATTTTTTTCTCTTCATACATTAGTCCAAATGAAAATGGCATACATTCTTTTGCATACTTTAGAGACAGAATCCAAGTCCTAAGTTCAGAGGATCAAGATTCAATCCCAAGGCTGAGGAGGACCAAAAGCATACAGGTCAGCAATGCATACAATGTAGCAAAAAGATTAATGCTTTTTATTAACAGTTACAGTTTGTATCTTATGTGAAGTAAATTGTTTATAGCAATTCTGTAATTAGTTTGCTGACTTTAATTTAATTCACATTTCCTTTTATGAAGATGAACATACAAAGTCATTTCGATTCAGATGAGCTTTTTGACGACCTCACCTCAGATGACAGCGGAGAGGAATATATTCCCAAGACTAGTGAGGATGATTCTGATGGTACAGACACAAGTGAAGTTATTCAGTCAGTCAACCAGAAACAGAGCATGTTCAGATTTAATAAGGACTTAAGGACAATGGATGATATTGGAGATGGGTGTCTCTCACAGACAGAGCTAAACTATGGCTTTCCAAAGCAAGTGCTTAACAGAGGACGCTCACACTCAAGAAGGGGAAGCATTTCTGGTAGGAGACTTCAAAAGCAATCTTCAAGGAGTGTATCCTGTCCTGCAACACGGACCAGAAGTAATCAATCATCAGAACAGAGTGGAAGAGATGACACAGGGGCCCTGTTACAAAACTCAATACCGGATCTGGTGCAAAATCTTCCTGACAGTGCCTCTTCCCCAATTCCAGAAGATAGAGGTACTGACAGTTCACTTGCCATACCTGCTGTCTGTAAAAAGGAGGATGGGTCAAGAATGTACAATAAAAAGCAATACTGTTTGTATTGTAAGTTGGGAATTGGTAAAATGGCAAGGCATTTGGAGCGTGCTCATAACGATAAGCCAGAAGTTGCACAGGCTATGTCCTTCCCTAAAGGCTCCAAAGAAAAGTGAATGCATCTGGAACATTTAAGAAATAGGGGCAACTTTGCCCACAATGTTGATGTATTAAATGCTGGTGCTGGAACTCTTGTTCCTCACAAGCAACCAGAAGAGAACACTGAGGCGCAAAATTTTCTGCATTGTGTATATTGTCAAGGCTTTTTCAAGAAGAAACTCCTTTGGCGGCACATGAAGATCTGCAAGTTCAAACCTTGTATTTCACAAAAACCTGGCAAAAGCCGTGTTCAGGCCTTTTGTGCATTTGCTACACCTCCACCACCTGGTGTCAAAGTACAACTATGGAAGCTGATAAACAACATGGTTCAAGATGAAGTTTATTCTGCAGTCAAATCTGATGTGTGTATCATGGAGTATGGTGAGCATCTGTATAACCGGCTTGGATTTGATGTTGGCAAACATGAATACATTCGGCACAAACTAAGAGAGCTGGGAAGGCTTCTGATATGCTCAAGGAAAACCACTACCTTGAAGACCATGCAAGACCACATCAAACCTGCAAATTTCATGCATGTTGTGCAGGCTGTGAAACAGGTGGCAGGCCATGACAGTGAAACAAATGCATACAAGTGCCCAAGTCTTGCTCTCAAAATTGGCCACAGCTTGGCAAAGATTGCAAAGCTTGTTGAAAGCCGTGCAAATGTTCAGAACAACTACAGTGCAGCCAAAGATGCTCATACATTTCTCAGAGTATATGAAACTAGATGGAATGAACTTGTATCGTCTGCATCACTGAGAACACTACAGGAAACCAAGTGGAATGCCCCTCTGCTGCTTCCATTCACAAAAGATGTCCAGTTTCTCCATTCTTATTTAGATATGCAACAGCAACATCTGCACAGTAAATTGTCCACAGAGACATCCCCCCAGACATGGACACAGCTGGCAAAGGTCACTTTGACACAGGTCATTTTGTTTAACTGGCAAAGATCAGGGGAGGTGTCAAAAATGCCCCTCTCTGCCTATTTGTCTCATAATCCATCAGACCCCCAGGAGGACGTGAATGTAGCCCTCTCAGAGCTAGAAAAAAAACTCTGTCAACACTTCAGGAGGCTAGAGATAAGAGGAAAAAGGGGATGGAAGGTTCCTGTGCTTTTGACTCCACCAATGCAACAAGCATTGGACCTTCTTGTCTGCAAACGGCAAGAATGTGAGGTTCTACAGGAGAACTTATACTTATTTGCAAGACCATTCACTTTTACCTGCTATCGCGGGTCTGACTGCCTTCAATACTTCGCCAAGGTTTGCGGTGCAAAAAGTCCTGAAAATCTCACATCTACAAAACTGCGCAAGCAACTCCATCCTGGTGATGTGCTGAGCAGCTTTCACCACTCTCTGTAGAGCCTTACGGTCGAGGAGCAGCTGCCACAGCAGGCGGTGATGCAGCCAGTCAGGATCCTCTCTATGGGTCACCTGTAGAAGCTGCAGAGTATCCTTGAGTCCATGTTGAGCTTCCGCAGCCTGCAGAGGAAGAAGAGCCGCTGTCTGGCTGACTTTGTGATGAAGTCAGTGTGATGAGTCCAGGTCAGGTCCTCACTGATGTGAACTGGAGGAACCTGAAGCTGCTGACTCTCTCCACCATAGTCCTGTTGTTGAGAGGGGGGCGTGTTCCTCTCTCTGCCTCCTCCTGAAGTTCACGATCAGCTCCTTAGTTTTGCTGACCTTGAGATGGAGGTTGTTGTCCTGGCACCAAGATGTCAGGTCTCTGACCTCTCTGTAGGCCGTCTCAACGTCGCTGGTGATCAGGCCGATGACGGTCGTGTCGTCAGCAAATTTGACTATGGTGTTGAAGCTGTGGGTGGCCACGCAGTCATGCGTGAACAGGGAGTACAGCAGAGGGCTGAGCACAACACCTGGGGGGGGTGTTTAGTCACGGTGGAGGATGTGGTGCTGCCCATCCACACAGCCTGGGGTCTGCCTGTCAGGAAGTTCAGTCCTGACCTGACAGGTATTAATATTTTTGTTAAACGATAATATGTTCCGTCTCCCACTAATACATACACTCACCGGCCACTTTATTAGGTACACCTGTCCAACTGCTCATTAACACTTAATTTCTAATCAGCCAAT
>JAQMYF010040717.1:0-10218 GCA_030014195.1 Neosilurus mollespiculum | reverse complement strand
GAAGTATCACAGCCTGGTTTGGAAACAGCACAAAACAGGACAGGCAAGCTCTCCAGAGGGTGGTGCGATCAGCAGAGTGTACCATCCGTATCGAGCTTCCTGATCTGGATACTATATACAGCAAGTGGTGCTGGATCAAGGCCAGGAAGATAATGAAGGACCTCAGCCCTCCCAACAATGGACTCTTCTCTCTGTTGCGGTCAGGGAAACGTTTCCGTTCCATGAAAGCAAACACTGAGCAAATGAGGAGGAGCTTCTTTCCACAGGCCATTTGGGCCCTCAACCAGAACACTAATACCTGGGGCCTCATGTACAAAGAGTGCGTTAAATAAATTAAACATTTATCTAAGGTTATATGGTAAGATATATGGTTTCTTTCCCACAGCAGCAGGAATCCCCCTGTTTCTGTGACGCCAGAGCCACCACGGATGGTGGAGGGATCCCTCAAGTCTGTGGCTGCGTGTCCTCCATCTCACTGTCTGTTTTAAAAAATAAATAAATCATACTTAAACATGAGTCAAAGTCTTGGATATCCTCTTCCTTGTACTGGCATGTTTAAATTTGCCAAACCAAATAGCATGCACACATTTCCACATGAACCTCTATCTTACAGGACTGTGAGCTTGGGGGTAATCGGAGTCCCCCACATGCGCTCCCACCACCCCAGAAAGAGCAGCGTCACCTATGACTGCAGTGACTCTCTGCTCAAGCGGGGTGAGGTCCTCCTCTCCTGCCCCCCCCGCCGGATTGAGTCAGACTTTGGCGGTGGGCAGCCCGTCCTCCGCATAACGGCCACCTTTAAATCTGACCACTTCTTTTTTAACTCCGTGTGTGTACACCTTTCTGACCCCACAGCACGGCCTCACACACACACACACACTCTCCCACTCAGACCTCCTGCGTTTGTTGTTAATGCCAGAGGACAGCGTGCCAAACACTACATTCTTGCATGCCTCCCCGTCTTCCTCATATTATAAGGGTTTTCTGATCCTGCGGACAGGGAGGGGTCGGGTACTCCTACATGTGTGCTCAATTCCACGTTGATTCGAATGTTCAAAGGAAATGTGCTTGGATTCATGCGTACGCACAGATTCATACATCTGGATTTTTTTGTGCGTATGACGTTTTCTTGATTTAAGCGTACGCCATTTTTCAGTAGGAAATCCACGCAAGTCTTTGTACATGAGGCCCCTGGACTTTGTAGACATACCTTTCACATGAACATTACATTCTACCTCAGCTGATTGTTGCACACAACATTTGCACTCTCTGCACACTTTTGCACTACTCTGCGAACACAATAACCACACTCACTGGGCACCTTGTGTGCACACTGCGCCGACACTTTACATACGTATTACTTATGAAATCGCCACTACATTTATATTTTATTTTATATATATTGTTATATTGTTATATTTTATTTTGTATATTTTTTTTATTTTATATTTTACATTTTTATTTTAACTATGTCCTTCAAATAGTTATAATTATTGTTATTGTTACTTTTCTTCTTGATATTGATAGTTTTTATTTTTCATGTTTTAGGACAGTCGTAACAAGCATTTAACTACATATTGTACTGTGTATGATTTTCTACATGATAAATAAATTTGAATTTGAATTTGAATTTGAACATTGATGGTGGTGATGGTGACTGGGATTATGATGTTGACAATGAGGAGTAGGTTGATGATCACAATGATGATGTTGATGGTAATAATGATGGTGATGATGAGGATGATAGTGATGATTATAGTGATGATGATAGTAATGACATTGATGGTGGTGGTGATGATGATGACGATGGTGGTGGTGATGAAGATGGTGATTATGATGGTGGTGGTGATTGGGATTATGAGAAGGATGATGATTGGGATAATTGGGATGATGAGGATGATTGTGATAATTATGATAATGATAACTGGGAAGATGATGGTGATGATGATGATCTGGATGATGTTTATGATGATGATGATGATGACAACAATGATGGTGATGATGATAAGATGATGGTAATGATGATGATGCTAGTGATGATGATGCTAGTGATGATGATGGTAACTGGTAATAATATTGATGGTGGAGATGATGGTGGTGGTTGGGATGAGGAGGAGGATGATGATGAAGATGATCATAATTGTGATAATTATGATGATGATAATTGGGAAGAAGGTGATAATGAGGATAATGATAGTGATGATGATAACGATGATAATGATGGTGATGATGATTGAGATGGTTCAGGTGATGACGACGATGATGGTGATGATTATGATGGTGTTGATAAAAGTTATGGTGACAATGGTGTTGGTGGTGATGATTATTGTGGTGATGATGATTATGATGACGGTTGTGATGGTGGTGGTGATCAGGGTGATGGTGATTATGTTGATGATGATGAAGGGGTGGTGATGTTTGTGGTGGTGATGTTTGTGGTGATGGTGATGGTCATGATGATGATTTTGATTGTGATGATGATGGTCATGATGGTGATGATGATAATGGAGATGAAGATGATGGTGGCAGTGAGTATGATGATGATGGTAGTGATGATAATAATGGTGATAATGAACTGCACATGTTCGCTGCCCTGTCTGCCCACATGGACTGTTACACGCCTGCATACATACTTACTCTGCAAACCACTTTATATAATTATGGACTTCATTGTGAACTTTTAGATGCATATACACGTACAAAAATATGGACTTCAGTGCTAATGCTAATACTCATATGAATTTGCACACATAATGATATTTTAACATGTGTAGGAAAGAAAGACTTGGACTATTGTGTTATGCTTTAAACATTTATTTTCTTGGGTAACTTAAGTAAAAGGAAAATTATGTTAAAAGTATAAGTACCATCTGCGGGCTTGTTGTGGTCCTGTATTGGGTCGGGTTGGTCCGGCAGCAAAAGAGTGCTGTCGGGGAAACAAAGTCTGTTTATTTGGTTCTGGCCGTAATTGGCTGGGCCCACTCCTGTAATGCCGATGGGGATGACGGAGATAGCATTTGCCAAGCTGTTTCTGGGTTGATATCTTTTCATTTGCCTTGGTGGTATTTCATTTGTTTTAATATTATTCGGATAAAGAAGAATGTTATATTATTGTTTAGAGTTTGTCTTGTGAACTGTGAGTTAATTGTTTGTGAGGTGTCTACCTGTATGTAAGTTTACAAATTTACAAACCCACACTCACATTGTTAACTTGACGCCCGGTTCCGTCACAGTGGCGACAATGATGGTGATGTAGACAATCATGATGATGGTGGTAATGATGTTAATGGTGAATGATGATTGTGGTGGTGATTGGGATGATGATTGTTGACGATGAGGAGTAGGATGATGATGAACATGATAATGATGAGGATGATGATGATAGTGATGAACATGATAGTGATGATGATGGTAATGACATTGATGGTGGTGGTGATTGGGATGATGAGGAGGAGAATGATGATGATGAATGTGATAATTACAATGATGATGATAACTGGGAAGGTGATAATGAGGACAATGATGGTGGTGATGATAATAATGATAATAATGATGGTGATCATTGTGATCGTTCAGGTGATGATGATGATGATGGTGATGATGATAGTAGTGATGGTAATAAAGTTGATGATTATGATTGTGATAATGATGATGGTGGTAATGGTGTTGGCAGTAATGTTGATGATGATGACTGTTATAATGGTGGTGATGTTCATGGTGATGGTGATTATGTTGACGATGGTGATAATGGAGGGGTGTTGATTGTGATGGTGATGATGATGATGATGATGATGATGATGATGATGATGATGACGGTGGTGATTGTGATGATGATGATGATGGTAGTGCTGATGATGTTCATGATGATGATTGTCATGATGGGTATGATGGTGATGATGATGATGATGATGATGGTGGTGGTGGTGATGATGATGGTAATGATAATGATGGTGATGATGAAGATTGGGATTATGATGGTAAGGAGGAGGAGGAAGTGTAATTGATGATGATGATGATTGAGATGATGATGATGATGATGATGACCATAATGATGATGGTAGTGATGATGATAACGATAATGATGATGAAGATGGTGATGAGGATGATAGTGATAATGAAGATGATGATTATGGTAAAGATTATGATGATGATGATGATGGACATGATGATGATGAGGAGGAGAAGATCGATGATTATGATGATGATGATGATATGATGATGATGGAGATGATAATGATAGTGGTTATTGTGATGATTATGTTGATGATTGGGATGTTGATCGTGGTCATAATAATGGTGATAACGCTTTTGATGGTGATGGTGATGATGATGATGGTAGTGGAGGTGATGATGGTAATAATGATGTTGATGATGGTCATGATTATTAGTGGTATGATGGGGATGATAATGATGGTGATAATGGTGGTGATGGTTATGGTGATGACAATAATGGTGATGGTGATTGTGGTGGTGATGATGATGATGATGATGATGGTGGTGGCAGTAGTGATGGTGGTGATGGTGATGATGCTGATGGTCATGATGTAATGGTAGTGATGAAAATGGTGATGATAGTGATGATGGTGGTGGTGATGATTGTAATGGTGATGATGGTCCTAAAGGGAATGATGATGATGGGGATGATGGTGGTGGTTATGGTGATGATAATGGTGATAATGATGCTGCTGCTGCTGATAATGATGATGATGATTGTGGTGGTGGAGGTAGCGATGGTGGTGATGATAATGGTGATGGTAGTGATGATGCTGATGATGATGATTATGATCAAGAAGGAGATGGTGGATATGATGGTAATGGTGATGAAGATGATGATGATGATGATGATGATGATGATAATGGTGGTGATGGTGCTAATGATGGTGATAGTGATGATGATTTTGGGGATAATGATAATAATGTTGATGATGGTGATGATGAAGATGATGATTGGGATGATGGTTATGATGTTGACGACAATAGTGATGGTGGTGGTGGTGATGATAGTGATGATGAGGAGGGGGAGGAGGATGATGAACATGATGATGATGATTGTGAAAATGACAATGATGATCATAATTGTGAAGATGATGAGGACAATAATGATAATGGTGATGACAATGATGATGATAATTATGGTAATGATGATGATTGTGATGATAGAGATGATAGTGTTGTTGGTGATGATGATCATGATGATGATGATGACTATTGTGATGAAGACGATGATGATGATGACGGTTATGATGGTGATGATGGTAATGATAATGATGATGGTGATGATGCTTATTGTGAAAATGATAACGGTGATGATGATGATGATGATGATGGTGATGATGATTGGGATGATGATGATGGTTATGATGCTAATGATGATGATTATATGTCAATGATGGTAATGGTAATGGTGGTGATGATGATGATGATGATGATGATGATGATGATGATGGTGATGACAATAATGGTAGTGATGATAGTTATGATGATGATGATGATGATGATGATGATGATGATGATGATGGTGGTGGTGATGATGATGATGGTGGTGATGATGGGGATGACATTGGTGGTGGTGATGATGATGATTGTGAAAATGATGTTGACAATGATGATTATTATGATGATGATGATGATGATGACAATTATGATGATGGTGATGGTGGTGGTGGTAATGATGTTCATGGTGATGGTCATTGATGATGATGGTGATGATGTTTGTAGTGGTGCTGATAATGATGATGGTGGTGGTAGAGGTGATGATGGTAATGATGACTATTGGAATGATGGTGATAATGATCATAGCGATGCTGATGGTGGTGGTGATTGTCTTGATGATGATAATGATGGTAGTGCTGATTGTGATGATGCTGATGGCGGTAGGGGTGGCAGTGTTGGTGTTCATGAGGATGGTGATGATGATGATGATAATGATGATGATTGTGGTGGTGTTGGTGATGATGTTTATGGTAGAGGTGGTAATGATGATGATGATGGTGCTGATGGTGATTATAATGGTGATGACAATGATGATGATGATAATGGTAGTGATGATTTTGATGATGGTGATCATGATAATAATGGTGATGAAGCTGAGGATGGTAATGGTGGTGATTATAATGGTGATGATGATAATTGGGAGGATTATGATGAGGAATTGGAGGAGGAGGAAGAGGAAGAGGAAGATGATGATGATGACAATGAACGTGATGATAATGATGATGGTGATGATAGTGATGATGATGATATGATGATGATAATAGTGATAGTGATGATGATGATGATGATGATGATGATGATGATGATGATCATGGTGAAAATCATGATGATGATGAGAAGGTGAAGGAGAAGATTGATGAGTATGATGATGTTGTGTTGTGTTTTTAATAATTGTGATGATGATATGACCATGATGTTAATGATAATGATGGTGGTAATGGTGATGATTAAGGTGATGATGATGATGATAATGATGATGATGATAGTAGTGGTGTTGATGATCAAGATGGTTTTGATGATGATGATGACGATGATGGTGATGATGCTGGTGATGATGATGATGTTGATAGTTGTGGTGATGATGATGTTGTAGGTAGATGTAGGGCAGTGGTGGCGCAGTGGTTAAGGCTCTGGGTTACTGATCCAAAGGTTGGGGGTTCAAGCCTCAGCAGCACAATGCTGCCACTGTTGGGCCCTTGAGCAAGGCCCTTAACTCTCAAGTGCTGAGTTCTAAGTCACACTGGATAAGGCCCAATGCCCTAAGTGTAAATGATGATGATGGTGGTGGTGAGAATGATAATGATGATGATGTGATGGTGGTGGTGATGATGATGATGGTGGTGATAATAATGATGATGGTAGCGATAATGATGATGATGACGATGATGGTAGTGATGATGACAAAGATGATAATGAAGGTGGATGATGATGGTGATGATGCTGGTGATGATGATAATGGTGATAATGATAATGGTCGTGGTTATGTTGACGATATAGTTAGATGTAGGGCATTGGTTGTGCAGTGGTTAAGGCTCTGGTTACTGATCCAAAGGTTGGGGGTTCAAGCCTCAGCAGCACCATGCTGCCACTGTTGGGCCCTTGAGCAGGGCCCTTAACTGTGTGCTCAGTTCTAAGTCGCATGGATAAAGTCATCTGTCAAATGCCCTAAGTGTAAATGATGGAGATGATGGTGGTGGTGAGGAAGATGGTAGGGATGATGATGATGATAATTGGAATGATGATGATGATGATGATGAGGTGGAGGAAGATGATGATGATGATGGTGATGACTAAGGTGGTGATGATGATTTTGATGATGATGATGATGACGACAATGATGAAGAAGAAGATAATGATGATGATGATAATGGTGATGATGTTGATGATAATAGATGTGGTGATGATGATGATGTAGTTAGATGTAGGGCAATGGTGGCACAGTGGTCAAAGGTTGGGGCTTCAAGCCTCAGCAGCACCATGCTGCCACTATTGGGCCCTTGAGCAAGGCCCTTAACTCTCAAGTGCTCAGTTCTAAGTCACACTGGATAAAGTCATCTGCCAAATGCCCTAAGCGTAAATGATGGTGATGATGGTGGTGGTGAGGAAGATGATGATGATGATGATGATGATAATTATGATGATATGATGATGGTGGTGATGATGATAATGATAATTGTGGTGGTGATGATGGTGATGACGGTGATGATGGTGGTGATGATGATCGGGATGATGATGATGATGACTATGATGGTGATGATGATGATGATGGTGGTGATGGTGATGATTAAGGTATTTATTATGATGGTGGTGATGGTGATGGTGACGATTGTGGTGGTGAGGAATTTGATGACGGTGGTGCTGGTGCTGGGGATGATGATGATATGGATGATGGTGAATATTATGATGGTGGTGATGGAGTGGTGATGATGATTGGGATGATGATGAGGATGTTGATAGTGTCGATGACAATGTTAATGGTGATGATGATGATCATGATGATCTTGATCATGGTTACAATGATGGTGATGGTGATGATGATGAGGACGACGACGATGATGATGATGATGATGATTTTGATGATGCTAGGTATGATGTTAATAGAGATGAAGGTAGTAATGATGATGTTGGTGATGATTATGATGATGATGATATGATTTGGTAATGATAATGGTGGTGATGGTGATGATTAAGGTGATGGTGACGATGAGGATAATTATGATGATTGGGATGATGATGATGATGGTCATGGTGATGATGATAGTGACGATGCTCATGATGATGATGATGAGGAGGAGGAGGAGGAGGAGGAGGAGGAGGGGGGATTAAGATACATCGTGACAACACTTGATATACAATTTTCCAGCTGCCTCCCTCTCTCTTTGTGTGTGTGTGCGTGTGTGTGTGTGTGTGTGTGTGTGTGTGTGTGTGATAATAAAAGTTGACCTTTTTTCCTTCTCTGGACAGAGAAAATCTCAGCAGGTGGGTCGCCACCAAGATAATTCTCTCTCTCTCTCTCTCTCTCTCTCTCTCTCTCTCTCTCTCTCTCTTTCAGGGATATTGTGCTTTTTAGCCATGGTGGAATGTGCAGCAGCATCTGTCACCTCGTTCACAGTCATTTAATTATCAGCTCGCTTTCTCCTGCATTCTTTTCTTTTCCACCTCTTTCACTGGAGGATTCACACAATAAGCATTGTTATTCATGTAGGGCCAAAGTGTAAACTCTCTCCCTCTCCATCTTTCCCCCTCTCTCTCCCTCTCTCTCCCCTCTCTCTACCTCTCATCACAAAGTGTCTCAGACACCCCCTGGAGGTACTGTGTGTAAACAGAATCTATAAAGGAACCAGTTTGCGTTATATGTTGGTGAGGAGGGGGGACATTTACGGCTCGCTCATAGCTCTGTCTCACGACTGTGTAACGCTCTTTCTAATGCAAGCTGACACTGTAAACCCTGCTGGAAGTGCATTACTGTCGAACCCTGAAGTGAAAGTGCAGGTCATATGTCAATATAATGGACAGGGGAATGTTCTGCCAGTACATATAAAGCAAATAAGTTAATTAATTAAATAATTCATTCATTCATTTTCTAAACCACTTAATCCTAATTAGGGTCATGGGAAGGTTGGCACCCATCTCAGCCGACTCTGGGCTAGGGCAGGGTACACCCTGAACAGCTCGCCAGTCCAATGCAGGGCAACACACACATAACCACACTCATACCTAGGGTAATTCAGAGCAGCCATTTAGCCTACTGTGCATGTTTTTGGACTGTGGAAGGAAACCAGAGTACCCAGAGGAAACCCACGCAAGCATGAGGAGAACAGGCAAACTCAACACAGAAACGCCTGAGCCTGGGAATCCATCCCAGGACCTGCTTGGTTTCCAAAGAGGAGAAACCAAGAACCCTGATTTAATATGAACAGGCATAAGTGGGTCATGTGTGTGTGTATAAAATGAAAATAGAATTAGGAAAACTGCAAGTAGAATTCAAAAAGTATGTGGATTAGGACTGTCAGTACATATATTTCTTTATGATAACGATTGATGGGGTACTGAACCCACGTCGTAGTGAACAGTATCAAAATCTATTCACTGATTCACTTTAGAACATTTCTGTACATCACTCTGAATAATGGCATCTGCCAAATGCCTAAAATATGAATGTAAATGAATTAGGAGAAGTGGAACCTAAAGGAAGTGCAGGAACAGGCAAAGAACATGTAAGAGTTTTCCTGATATTTGTCACTTATTTGTCACTTTAGGCCCATTAAATGAAACAATATTAAGTATCGGTTGTATATGAAATAATGAGCTGTTAGCAGACTCTGCAGAGTCATTTAAAATGTATTTCACACACTCAGGAATACCCCATAAAATTAAATATGACAGCTTTAGGATTAATTATATGAAACAATATTAAGTACATTTAAAATGTATTTCACACACTCAGGAATACCCCACAAAATTAAACATGACAGCTTTAGGATTAATACCTGTCTGTCTGTCTGTCTGAGCTAAACACCTTCTATGCTCGCTTCGAGGCTGCAACTCGCAGCGCTAACAGCGTTAGCAGTGCTAACATTGCTATGGGCAGCACACTTCTTGAGCAGAGGATAACTCATTCATCATCTCAGAGCACGACATGAGAAATGCATTCAGGAGAGTGAACACGAGGAAAGCAGCAGGACCAGATGGCATCACGGGTCGGGTCCTGAAGACCTGTGCTGA
>JAQMYF010040716.1:0-10224 GCA_030014195.1 Neosilurus mollespiculum | reverse complement strand
ATGAGACCTGCTTTTTCTCACTTGCATTAAATTTTGAAAGGTTCCCCAGTGTTGGGAGTGTTGTGTCTATGCCGTATCAGTAAAAGGCTTTATGCTGCCTTTGAAGAGTAATAAGAGTGTCAATCAAATTCACAGTAAGACTAAAACTGAGTTTTGAAGATACTGGTACTGAAGTATTGAATGATGGCCCAGTTGTAGGGTGCTGGATTATTGATTCCAAGGTTGGGGGTTCAAGCCCCACTGTCATCGGGTTGTCACTGCTGTCCCCCCCAGTGCAGCTAACTGGGTTACCAAAGGACGGCCAGTCTCTCACTGTCTGTGGTGAGAGGCATGTAAAAGAACCATTGCTGACTTTCAAGAGAAGGCTGCACTGCTGTCAGCATGTTTCTGCCCTGCGATGGCCTGGCGAGCTGTCCAGGGTGTACTCTGCCCTCGCCCAGAGTCGGCTGCCGTGACCCTAATTAGGATTAGGCGGTTCAGAAAATAAACCATGAACACTGTGGGGGCCCGAGTTTTGGACATTATGTGAACACTAGATATGCCCGGAATGATCTGGTCAGAGGAAGGGGGAGTGGACAACAGGACAGTTATCCGGTATGCCCTCTGGCCAGGTCGAAAAGTGTGGGTAAACACACTATAGCTTTAAATTAGTGAAAATACCAACTGTAGAGAGTATAGTGGCTGGGATTGAGACAGGTCCGGTAAAAAGGTGTTTGTGTGAACAGTGGATGCGTTCCATGTGGATGCGTTTCATGTTGGAACCAGGTCAGTAGTGGTAAATGGAACGTTAGAAGAGAATTGGAATATTGGGCACCCATTGAACCTCTAAATGAGTGGGACTGGCCAATGTAAACTGAATGCAGAAGATGAAATGTACATAAGGAATAAAATGTTGTAAATTGTTATAAATGGAAATAATTAAGCGTGTGTAGAAGTTTAAGAACTTAAACTTTATATATAGACATTTTATATATAAAGGGAAGTAACAACGCCGAAGTCGACAATGGAGACGCCCTCACACAGATTAAAGACTGTTCTATAGACTGTTATGTGACCAAAAGGTCACAGAGGGGGGAAATTAATGTACAAGCAAGGCCTGTAGAATGTTGACACACAAGATGATTATGATTGATAAACTTATGTAGTTAAACTGTTAAATGATGATTAATGTGAAACAAAACAATGTGTAATAAAGTGCGTGGGCCTTCCGCTGAGGCTCAGGCCTTCGCTGAAGCCTCAGAAGAGTGACGGAAAAAAGCCCAAGGTCTGCCATGTAGCTTCAAGAATACCTGGAGTAAACAATCTCTCAGCCACTGTCTTCTCTGAGAGCCAGGAATTAATGGTAGCAAAAACTTTAAACAAGCTACTGTGATGTCCCGTCAGAGGATTTAGATCTTGCCTGTCTGCTAATCTGTTCTCCCCTCGTGTGTGTGTTTGATTACAGGATCCGCCCTGACGATCCCACCTAATCCCTATTTCCTTCCAAGGATAAAAGGCCCGCGGTGCTTTGGTTCCATGCCAGATCGTCTTGTGCCATCATTGAGAGAGCAAGCTCTATTTCTTAGTTCACTCTGCGATCTAGCCGGCAGTACTTAGCGGCTTATGTCCCATGTTTAATCGGAAATTTGATAAACGTCCCTGGTTAATTCTACCACGTCGTGTCTGTCCTGCTTTTGGGTCTGTCTGTCATTGGTCCTGCGTAACATTACGATCTGGCCAGACATGGACCCAGCGGACAGAGGTCCGGTCGGTCAGGCACTTACCTCCCAGGAGCAAAGGCTCAAAGCCCATGAGACCCAGCTGAATACCATAGCAATGGGAGTGCAGCAGCTCTGGAACGTCAGGACCAGTTTCAACAAGACGTGTGGGTGCAGGTGAATCAGCTGAGCGTGCAGCTGCGCCGGATTACCACGAACCCGGAACAGCTAGTTTTACCCCCACCTACCGCGCCGGTGTTCCCACCGCCAGCCGCCACCCTGCCTCCGGCACCCCCCCTGCCTCGACCCGTTTGCCTAGCTCTGCCCGAGAAGTACGCTGGAGAATCTGGGAAGTGTCGCTCCTTTTCAGTCCAGTGCGAGCTACACTTCCAGAACGACCCAGCCGCCTTCGCCTCTGAACAAGCCCAAGTGACTTTCATGATCTCCCATTTCTCCGGAAGAGCAGTGGCGTGGGCCACGACCGAATGGGCTCGAGGCGCAACGGTGTGCCAAGACTACCAACAGTTTAAACAAACACTCACCCGCTTATTTGAACACTCCTCCCCAGCTTGCAAAGCATCCAGAACCCTGCTCGGGCTCGAGCCAGAGGTCTCGAAGGGTGATTAACTATGCCATTGAGTTCCGCATGCTGGCGGCCGATAGTGGCTGGAATATCCCGGCCATCAAGTACGCCTTCGTCTGCGGGTTGAATGAAGAAATCAAGGACCACCTCGCGCCACACGAAACTAGGGTTTGAGGATCTGGTTGACCTGGTGATTCGGATCAATAATTGGCTCCAGGAGAGGGAGACGGAATGCCGCCGAGCCACCAGGGGGACTTCCGCGTGCCAGGAGTTTCGTAGTGGATCTCTGTCTTCTTCGCCGCCCAGCGCGGAGCGAGCGCCCCCTTCCGTTCGGGAAGAGCCAATGCAGCTGGGACGCGCTAAATTAACCCCGGAAGAGCGCCAACGCCGCCAGAGGGAGGGAGCATGCAATTACTGTGGGCAGGCCGGCCATCTAGCGGATTCATGTCCAGCCAAGGGACCCGGTTCGCAGGGATCGAGGAGCGCTCGGTTAAGCCAAAACATTCACACTTTTTACCCCCCGCTCACTAACTGCCGTTACTTTGCTAATCAAGGGTAAAGCTCTTCCCATGCAGGCATTTATCAACTCGGTGGCCGATGAGAACCTAATGGACTGCACCTTGGCCAGGAGATTGTGTATCAGGGAGGTACCATTCACTCAGCCAGTCTCCGCCCGAGCTTTAAACAACAAGCTGTTGAGCCGGGTCACCCACAGGACGAAGAACCTGCTCATGACCATTGGTGAAACCCACACCGAGCCCATCTCTTTCCACCTCCTAAGCTGCACTCATCATCCCCTGGTACTGGGGTTCCCATGGCTTAAGGCCCACAACCCTAACATAATTTGGGAAATGGGGGTGATTAGGAGCTGGGACCCCACCTGTAAATCATCCTGTCTCCCCTCTCCGCCTTCAGATCACGGTTCCCCGGAGGGGAGGGCTAGCCCGGCATGGGAACAGGGTCATAGCAATTACCCCGACCTATCAAGGGTACCTTTGTGTTACCATGAACTGAAGGAGGTATTCAGCAAATCCGGAGCCATGTCTCTCCCACCCCATCAGCCATGGGACTGCGCGATAGACCTCCTGCCCAGAGCGCCCATTCCCAAGGCCTGTCTGTATGTCCTCTCGGGCCCCGAGAGGAAGGCCATGGACGAGTACATTGACGCCTCACTGCGTGCCGGCATCATCCGTCTGTCCTCGTCGCCAGCAAGAGCAGGGTACTTTTTGTGGAGAAGAAGGATGGCTCGCTTTGGCCGTGCATTGACTATCGTGCATTAAATGACATCACTGTGAAGAACCGGTACCCACTCCCTCTCATCTCTTCCGCCTTCAAGCTGCTCCAACAGGCCCGAGTGTTCACCAAGCTGGACCTGCGGAATGCATACCACCTGGTCAGGATCCGCGAGGGAGACGAATGGAAGACCAGGTTCAATACTCCCATGGGCCACTACAAATACCTCGTCATGCCCTTCGGGCTAACCAACGCCCCCGCCGTCTTCCAGGGCTTCATCATTGAGGTGTTGCGTGAGTACCTATATGACTTTGTTTACCTAGATGACATACTCATTTTCTCCCCCGATCTAGCCACCCACCGGCGTCACGTTCACCAGGTCCTGAGTCGCTTGTGGGAGAATAAGTTGTTTGTAAAGGCGGAGAAATGTGAGTTCCACGCCAACTCAGTCTCGTTTCTGGGATTCATCGTGTTCCCCAACCACATCTGGATGGACCCTGAGAAGGTTAGTGCTGTTTCTAACTGCCCCCCCCTCACGTTACGAAAGAAGGTACAGCAATTCCTGGGGTTCGCCAATTTTTACCAGAGGTTCGTTCGTAATTTCAGCTCCGTGGCAGCCCCACTACATGCACTAACCTCTCCTAAGGTCTCCTTTCAGTGGAATCCAGAGGCTGAGGGGGCATTCCAGAGATTAAAGAAACTGTTCACCACAGCACCAGTCCTGAAAATACCTGACCCCAGTCTGCAGTTTATCGTGGAAGTGGATGCCTCCAATGCGGGTGTGGGGGCAGTCCTGTCTCAGCGGTCCCCCAAAGATGACCGGATTCATCCTTTCTGTCAAGCAAGTTGTCACCAGCAGAGAAGAACTATGACGTGGGGAACCGGGAGCTGCTGGCCATCAAGGTCGCTCTGGATGAATGGAGGCATTGGCTGAAAGGGGCGGAACAGCCTTTCCTGGTGTGAACTGACCACAAGAACCTGGAGTACCTCCGGTCGGCCAAGAGACTGAACTTGCAGCAAGCCATGTGGGCCCCGCCCACATTCTGATCACCCAGGTCTTCAGGATCCATGGCCTTCCCAAAGACGTCGTCTCCAACCGGGGTCCACAGTTCACGTCCAGTTTTTGGAAGGAGTTTTGTTAATGCCTGGGCGCTACTGTCAGCCTATCGTCCGGTTACCACCCGGAATCCAACGACCAGACAGAGAAGCTAAACCAGGAACTAGAGACCTGTCTTCGATGTCTGGTGGCACAGAACCAGGCCACCTGGAGCGATCATCTCACATGGGTGGAGTATGCCCATAATTCACTCCCCACCGCTGCCACCGGGCTCTCCCTCTTCCAGGTCTCCCAGGGGTATTAACCACCACTCTTCCCAGCCAACGAGGAAAAGGTGACAGTTCCTTCAGCTCATGCCTTGGTCAAGAGATGCAAAAAGGGCAGTGGCCAGGCGAATGCTCCTTAGGGGGCAGTCCCGCATGAAGACAGCCGCGGACCTACACTCCCGGCAAGCTTCATCGTCGACCACACATTAATCAACGACTTTTACAAACAACATCCGGAGACACTAGGCCTGTCAGGAGCCGGCCCTAAAGGGGGGGGGTACTGTGATGTCCCGTCAGAGGATTTAGATCTTGCCTGTCTGCTAATCTGTTCTCTCCTCGTGTGTGTGTGTGTGTTTGATTACAGGATCCGCCCTGACGATCCCACCTGATCCCTATTTCCTTCCGAGGATAAAAGGCCCGCGGTGCTTTGGTTCCGTGCCAGATCGTCTTGTGCCGTCATTGAGAGAGCAAGCTCTATTTCTTAGTTCACTCTGCGATCTAGCCGGCAGTACTTAGCGGCTTATGTCCCATGTTTAATCGGAAATTTAATAAACGTCCCTAGTTAATTCTACCACGTCGTGTCTGTCCTGCTTTTGGGTCTGTCTGTCATTGCTCCTGCGTACAAAGAAACTAACAGTATATATACCTGTCCTTGAGTGGGGTTTGGGGGGTCTTCGAATGCTCATTTGGAGATCACACCTGCTAACACTTTGCTGATGTTTTTCACTCTGACTAAATAAAATTGTGTCTGATTTTGAATCCACGCCTCTTGGTGAATTGAACTGTGTCTGCCACGACACTACCTGAACGCAGAAGTTAAGCAGCTACATCACATGTAAGAACCAAATGCCACACCAGCAAAATGGTTAATGCTGCAATGCTTAATACACCAAGCATGCGCCTTAGTACACTGTAACCTCATGTCCTGAATCCCATTCAAACCACAGGTACGTCACAGAAACTCCACAGAACCATCACACATATGAAGTGTGCATCAAAGGACTTTTTGGACAAAAATACGCCTCATTTCTTGGTGTATGACCCACCTAAAGAATTTTTTTCAAATATGCCTCTTGGGTGGAAAGATATGAGACAGGGAGATAGAAGGATTATGGCTTATTTTTACATTTTACAAGTGTAACAGATGCCTGATTGCAACATCTTTGGAAACTCATTAAAACTTTCAATGAAGTGCTTTTTTATTTTGAAATCCATGTAGGCCGTTTTGCGTAGCTTTCTTAGTATGTTCTGGGATGGCATTGTGTTGAATTTCTAGGATATTTGGCTCACTGACTGCGACAATCTGTGCGTTTTTTTCCATCGTTTAGATTCAGGCACCATTCCGAGACTGTGGAGGTGAATAATGTCTGTTATCCTGAGGTAGCGATGAGAATCAGATCATGCTGTTCCTGTATAGTATATTTAGGAATCAGGTTTGCTTTATTTGACAGTTGTTCACAGGGATTAGAGCTCGCTATACAACACAATAAAAACTGAGATTAAGAAACTAAAAAAGGTCAAAAATGGGTCAACAAAAAGAGCAATGAAGGGAAGAGAGATGGGTTTATCATTATGTATTATAGCACAGTGTATTATTGCGCTAATGATGGATTACTAAGATGAGGTATGGACTTCAGCAAAAGATATTAAGGTGCTTGTTGGTGCTGATATCCTAAAGACGATATATTCCAATAACAATGCATGATCAGTAAATGTTGGGTATCGGCAGTACAGTGGGGCAGGGGTTAGCACATCCACCTCACAGCAAGAAAGACCTAGATTCAATTCCCGGGCTCAGGGAGTATGTATGGAGTTTGCAAGTTCTGCCCGTGCTTGCTTGGGTTTCCACCGGGTACTCCGGTTTCCTTCCACAGTCCAAAAACATGCACAGTAGGCTCATTAGCTGTTCCAAATTGCCCCTAGTTGTGAGTGTGGTTGTGAATGGTTGTATGTGTGTTGGCCCAGCGATGGTCTGGCGAACTGTTCAGGATGTACCCCGCCCACGCCCAGAGTCAGCTCAGATAGGTGCTAGCCTCCCCATGACCCTAATTAGGATTATGTGGCTTAGAAAATTAATAAATGAATGATGTGTATCTGCAACTCGAAGCTTGCATCGTCAGTCAAAACCTTGCTTCTGTTAAATGAAGAGATTCTCGACAACATCGCAATCAAAAGTAGTTCAAAGAAGAGTCAGAAATTATTGAAAACTGTGTCTGACACTCCTCATTCTCTTTCCTCTCTCTCTACTGATGAAATTTACCATAGTCTGAGGAAAGACTACTCTACTGTTCCTGAAATACTGAAATCAAACTGTTCAGAATCTCTCCAGAGACACCAGATGGCTCGAGCTCGAGCAGTCACACAATGCTGATGGTGTTTCCGATCTCATAAAAACAGGCCAGTTTATGTGCCGTGAAATATAAAGGTCATCCCCTGCTCTAAATACAGAGTCACATCTGCTACTCGGTCAATACCGTGCCATAATAATCACTCTGTAGCTGCAGCAGACATCGATTAGTCAGGTGCCGACACTATGGCTTTTCTGCTATCTTCTAATTTATTAGACATGTTAGACACTTTGATTTTGTTGTTGTTGTTGTTGTTGGTGGTGGTGGTGGTGGTGTAATGTGTGATATGAAGTGATCGAACCATCTGGCTGTTCGATTGGTGAATGAGTGTCCTGCTGCCGTAGTGAGTGATTGATCCGTTCTTAGTTTGGTGACTGTCTCTGTGCAAGGACTGCAGCACTGACATTCAGTTACAGGACAAGTACACAAGCCTAAACACACCAGGGCTCAGAAAAATTCTGCAAACAGGACAAACAGGAAACAACACGCTACTCCGGTAAGAGCAAAATTATTAATCCTGGTTCTCTTTAAATCTAATGCTGGATGGAGCTTTCTTTATGTAAATGACTAGAATTTAGACTAAACAAAACAAAGGGGGGTAAATTTTTAACAAATAATAAAAATACACAGAAATAGTTTGGATGGAAAAAGTAATATGCCATTAATAAAAACATCAACACAGATGTGTAAAAATACAATACAAGTATTGGTTTCATCAATTATCGTCAAGTATCTGGTTTCTTATTTCTGTATATATTTATTGATTGTTTTTATATGGATTTAATTGTTTTTATGTTTTTGTCCTCTGTACAACACTTTGTTTCACCTTGTGTTGTTTTTTTTAAAGTGCTTTATAAATAAAGGTGGATTGGATTGGACAAGTGGAATAATTACAATATTATAAATGTAAAGTAAATGAGTGAGATAGTAAAAGTAAAGCAAATAATTCACAAAGTTACAGAAATATAATTTCTTTTTATTAGTGAGAGGTGGAGCTGACGGTGACCATACGATGCTCACAGTGATTATACATTTTTTTCCATGATATAAAAGAACAAATTTTCACCTCAGCTATTGTTGCAGAAGGTGGGCAACGTGAGAAAACATTCCATTTTCCACATCTATACCACAGGGGGTTCCTCCTCGAGGTACCGCTGGTTTCCACATGACAGTTGCATCAGTGAGAAAGGGGTATTTTTCTGAAAAAGAAAAAAAGCAACAGCAAACGCAAAATGAGGGTTAAAGAGAATAATTGACGAATTACATGCAGGTCATTCTCTGAAACTGGAAATGATTGACATTTTGATATAATATTTTCCAAAAACTATAAAGAATTAAAAGAGTAATCTCTGCCCACATACAACATGTCAGACAAAATAATTTGGGTACATCCAGCAGGAAACAGATATTGATTTTTTTTTTTTTTTTCTGTAAAATTGGTTGCAATATGTGAAGGAAAATTTTTTTGTAGCTTATGTTTCATGCAATGCTATCATTCAAAGTGTTAATAGTTTAGGGCTTGCAATAAAGATCTTACATTAAAATTTATATACAGAGTAGAAATTCCTGTTTTTCTTACTTTGTGGACTGAGAATCGCACGTGAATTTATGGTTCTCTTTACAACCAGTGGTGTCCACGACAGTTACAGTGTTCCATGTTACAACGTTCACTGTACGATTGAGTTCCTCCTGAACTGGATTTATTTCACACATAGTTGAGCATTAATTAATTTATTTACCAAAAATAAATAGGATGAAATTGGTGTTCATACGTGAATGAATTTGAAGATGAATTTGGTGTTACAAAAGGATTTATTCCTGTTTATTACTAATAAAAGTGCTGTTATGTGCATGAAGTAGTTCTCTCAGTGTCGTTCTAACAATGGTTCATGAATGTATGTTCAATATAGAGGGAAATAAACTGTACACATTGAAATTTGGGGATTGTGAATGTCACACTTTATGGTACCGGTTTCAGAGAATGACCCATACTAAAATTTTTAAATAGTAGTATGCTTCCAGAATTTGTCGTAGAAAATAAAATAAACTTAATTATAATGAGATACATTCTTAAAAAGGTGCCTCATGATATCTTAGAAAAGCACACTGTGAAATAAAAGATATCCCATTATATACCCAGCTCTGATAAAGCACATTTACTGTTTCACGAACATTCAAAAATAAATTGCATTTTTCTTTTTTCTTTTTTTTCCCCTTTTTTTTTTTATAAAATGTGAACAACCGACTGGAAATATCATCAGCTGAAATGACCTTCAGTGAAGCTGGAAAACAGTGACAGAAATGTTCTGCTTGGCTCACACTTAGCTACTGAAATATCTGTGTTTCCTAAATAATCAAAGCACAGAGGTAAACTAAACATGAGTTCTGTAATATAAATATGTACGGGATTGTATGGCACACTCAGCAATGGCAAAATGCAAGTAGTGTAGACTATAGACTGTGCACCATGTGTAGAGAAGTGCAGAATACTTCCTGAAAGTAAAGTAATTTTTCTTTATTAATCTGTAACATTATGGTAGTTAATCTGTAACATTATGTCAGTTAATCTGTAACATTATGGCAGTTAATGCATAGATCGCACAAACATTTATGAATATATTTCTCTTGAACAGGTTATAATGTCTGTGATGTCTTGAGACTTCTATAAAATGAGATTTTTTGCAGCAAGCCTAGCTCGTAAATGCAGCTATGCAGGTTTGTTTACATTAGAAACCTGCTCAGCTCTTCTACATCATCCTGGTTCAAATATGGCAACTCAAAATCCTGTGTTTTTCATTCAATCACCGTTTCAGTATAAATAGAGTTCAATGGGTGTGAGTGTGAAAAAGAACGGTTGTGTGTTGGCCCTGAGTTGTTCAGGGTGTATCCCGACCTTGCCCAGTGTCGGCTGAGATGGGCCTCTCCGTGACCCTAATTTATATATTCATTCATTCATTTTCTGAACTGTTCAGCCGACTCTGGGCGAGGGTGGGGTACACCCTAGACAGCTCGCCAGGTCATCGGAGTAATATATGTAATA
>JAQMYF010040715.1:0-10226 GCA_030014195.1 Neosilurus mollespiculum | reverse complement strand
AATCAGATTATCAAGAGGAGACTTATACCCATAAACCTCCCCTTGGAAAAGCAAATTTGTTCGGCACAACACTGCAATCAGACTGCCATTCTGCTTGCTATGATGCTGGACAGGACAGGTTTTTTTTTTTTTTTTTTTTTTTTAAAAAGGGGACTGCATTCAGGCAACAGTTAAAAAAATGTCTGTGGTCATTCTCCCATCAGATAAAGATGGTAATGTGCCCCTGTTGAATGACACAAAAATAGATGATGCAGATGGTGACTTAAAGAATGATCGACTGAAACCAGTCATTCATTGACCACTCATTCTAGACAATGTGGCATACTATAACTAAACAATGAAGATTACTGTACATTTGCTGTTGTGTGTTGTTACTATGCGTCCTGTCCATCTTCATTGTTTATGTGTAGTCGTGCCTGTATATATATGTTTGTAAATGTTGTGTGTAGGAGCTATGCCAACCCCCGTAAGCCCAGGCATCCTTCAGTGTCCATGCTGTAGACGCAGTCACCACAGGTGGAGAACTCATCCCTGTGCACAGCTGCAACCGGATGAGCAGGGAAATATCTATACAGTCCAGTGGCAGGTCCAGTGTGTTGCTTGTTGAAATATGATGTTCACCTTAAAATCATTGCATGACCATGAAGACCCGAACCCACGGTAGAGGGTCTTTCACCCCTGCTGTACAGACAAGTATTGGATGTGTGATATGAAGATGGTGCACCCGGTCCACGAGATATTCAAGAGATAATTTTTATTATGTACAAAAAACTTGGTGTGTCCACAAGTACTCTGTAGATGTTGTGCTCCTATGCAGACTTACTCTATATGTGGAAATATATGTGTCTCTGGCAGAACTTTATGGCACATGCAATGCACATGGTTTTCTCATCACTCACAACATTATGCAGTCGGGACTGGTACAAGTGGTGACTGACCTTTTTTTTGTGGATATGTTTTGTGGACCTCCCATTCCAGAAGCCAGCGAAAGTGCCTCAACAAATTGAAACCGCAGCCTGCCCAACTTGGCTACTGGTATACCTGGCAGAATAAGGACTCCAATGTTGCTTCTCAGAGAAAGTCATACAAAGTATTAATGCAGATGAACATATGGACTGCGTTAAGGAGGCAGCAATGGATTACCTGCCTTTACTAAAATGACCACATGAACTATATAAAACCCACTATTGGTGGTGGTGTTGATTCCTACTGGACTTCCTATTTTTGCTTTGCATTAATGTAATGTTTTGTGTATGTATATTTGTGTGGTGACCCTGGCACACAGGCTGTCGTGCATGATATGCGGGCAAAGTGGGAATTTTCCCTCGCAATTGGGGTTGGAGGGTTTATCGCCCACTCCTGGTTCACCCTGAGGAGAAGCTTATAGGGGGAAGGGATGTATGGGGTAATAATGGGAAAATAGAGTAGGGAAGATGGAATAAGAGGGATGCAAAGCAGGTGGAGAAGTGTTATAAACATTGGACAAATAAAAAAAGTATATAATTATGAGGAACTTCATCAGGGTGATATAATATAAATGGAACTAAGAGTCTTTCTTAGGGATATAAATAGTCCTAGGCCTTGTAGTGATGAAAAGTCCCTAACGGAGTGCCACATGACATGCTCAAAACATCTTTTTCTTGCAGTTTTCTCCTCTAGGTGTCATAACTGTAAAATGCCTGTGCCTGTAAACCCTCTCTGTGCCCTCCCACAACTATTAGAGACGCCTTTCAATCAGGGTATTTGCAGAATCTGCCATGATATGGGCACTGAGAAAAGCCCTGTAATTGTGCCATGCCACTGCAAGGACAGCCTAGGTTTTGTACACCAGTCATGTCTCCAACAGTGGATTAGGAGCCTTGACACATGCTGTTGTGAGCTTGGTAGGATTGAGTTTATTATGGAAAGTAAGCTGAAGCCATTACACAAGTGGGAGATGCTACCAATGATGGCCAGCAAAAAAAGGACTATTATATTTGATTATGGTCAGCGTCATTGCCTACACTGTTTCAGCTGGAACACTGTACATCATGATTAAGAGCATGGTAACAAAAATAGGAAATACGCTCTAGTTTCTGTATTCATTCACAGTGAGTATTGGAATAGGGGGAGAACTGATTCTCACGTACCGAGTGGATCTAAATAAGGGACATAAGGGGGGCCTTAGAGGAGTACAGATAGACATGAACTTTTCACAATATGAAGGAAATAAAGAAAGTTGTATGAGGTTTTGAGATGTCACATGCCAGACAATGTGCTACTACTGTAAAATGTCAAGCTATGCCTTCTGAGAGGCTGCATTAGTAATAGTGTGTAATCCTGTTATCTCTAGGAAGGACAGCAGTGAAAATTCCCCCCAAGTCCAACCTGCCAGCGTCTACATGATTATCTCCAGTAGAAAGCGTATGTGTACTCTCATAGTCCTGCATATTAATCCATTTACTGAAGCCTGTACGCAAGCTGATTATGAGATAAACGGGGAACGCTGCCCCATGTGTTCCGAGTCTTTAGACATTGTGCTGAAGTTTTCAGCATGACATGTAAGCAAGATACAGGATTAATGTACAGTGATGAGCCCAATGGTTTTTCGAGCTGTATCAACTGCACAGTGTGCGCCACTCAGCAAAGGCTAAAATTAAAAAAGGTGTGCACAAGGACTTCAGATATATTATGTGAACCACTTGAAGGATTTTATTGTACTAACAAAAGTAAAGGTCACTGCAAAGTACACAAAGTGTGGCCTTGGACAATATCTAAAGCAAAAAGGGACTTGAGACAAAGATGTGGAATGTGCAAATTGCAAATAGAACATACTGGAATGGCCCTTTTTATGAATGCGAACGGCATGTAGACTGTGTGGCGTGGGACCTATTTGAAATAATGCCTGGAACAAACTCTACTGATGCTGTGTGTGGAGGTGATCACACAGACACTGTGATAGGGGGAGCTACAGCAGCAGTAGGGGTAACTGTAATTGTGGTGGCCATGACAGTCATATGTAAAAGAAGACACAAGGGACGTGCATCAGAGTATGCCTTTCAGGCAGCAGTCACAGACAAGGAAAACAGGCTTATGGACAATCAGATACAAAATGGGGACGTGCAAGTCTGTGCACTCAGATCATGTGACCTCTCCAGACAACGATGGTGGTACAGTTTAGTGCCACCAATCTTTGGAAGAAAAACATGCCTCATCTAATATGGCTAGTGTGCATGATAACTATGTGTATACTAGGGATGATGTTAATCCTGGAAGTTATAACCACACAGAAATGATAAAACTAAGGCACGTGCATGATGAATGTGGGACTCAAGAGTCTCAGAGGGGGGAGTGATGTTGAGAGAAATCTTATATCTTGCTTAAATTAGCTTTAAAAACTCTACTCAGCTTTAAGTTGTTTTTATATAATATTTTGCCAAAAAGTAGTGTTTATTCATAGAAGTGTTTAGATATAGTTTAAGTAAACAGCTCTGATAAAATACTAAGCTTAAAATAATTACATATAACCTGATTATAAATAATCATGAAGAAACATTGCTGTTAGTGTACTAATGGAATAACCACACTGAAACTAAAAGGGTGATAAAAAGAAAATGTATTGAAAACATGAAATTACAGATCAGTCAGCTTGTCAAGGGGGATGATTGGAACAGGACGATCAGTGGGAGAGGAAGAAAGTTCAGGTTTCACAGGGGAGGTAGGAGAGTAATCAGTGGGAGAATCAGGACAAAAGTTAATAGGGGAATCTGGGCAATATTCTGCTGAGGAGTCAGAGGAAGAATATTCAGGAGAGCGTAAGGGGCATCAAATTCAGAAGTGTCAAAGAGGAAACAAACCTGAGCAAAGCAAACCTGGGATGATTGGTCTTGGGTCTTAGGCAGGAATTGGAGAGACTGTTCATAAGTAACAGCTAGAAACTGGATGCAGTAAACTCTAAGTTCTGAAAAAGGTCTTATCTTGACGCCAACTGGTCAAACTCCTTGTATATCTGTCTTCTGTATGCTGAAATCTGGGATTTTGAAGACTAGTTTACATCAAATTTCATTTATCAGATGGTCATGTCCCCACATTTAGGTTATTGAGCTAGAACATGATATTTCCTGTACAAGGTTGGCCGAGCAAGTTCAAGCTCAAGTTCAAGAAGCTTTATTGTCATTACAACCACATATAGCTGACGCAGTACATAGTGAAACAAAACAACGTTTCTCCAGGACGAGGTGCTACATAAACATACGACAAGGATCAAATCAAAATTTGTACAACAAATCAACACAGAGCTAGGACCATTTTTTGTCCTAGCCAAATAAAGTGCAAAGTGTTCATCCATGTGCAAACAGGGCAAGACTGTTACAGGCAGTACAGTGCAACAACAGTACTAAAAATAAAAAGACAACACAAGAATGAGAAACTTAGTGCCATTGTAATCCTTGTAACAGAGTGGAATGGAAGTAATAAAATAATCTTACACAAACTTCAGTGAATTAAACTACTCATTCAACAATCACATAAATAATCCAATAATCAAATAGTGCAAATCATGTAAATCATAGAATTGCTCTTCCATAGGTATTATAGGTAGCAATTTAAGTATAGGACTTTTCATTAGAGAATATTTTCATTGTAAAAAAAACCCCTGACTTTTATTTCCTTCACACACCCTAGAACAGTGGTGCCAACTCAAATACACAGTAGGCCAAAACTAAAAACTTGAACAAAGTCACGGGCCAACCTTTTGAAAAAATGTCTACAATTGAGAAAGTTTTTGCTTTTCATCAGATATAACAATAAACCTTTTCATATGGAAACAAACATAAGTTTTACTAAAACACTGAATATGGAACAAGCAAAGCTTAATACTATAAACACATATAAAATCAAATGTCAAATAAAAGTCATCTGTGGCATTCATTTCCTAAATTAAATTTAAAAAATGCCTCTTTATGCCTCTTTCTCTATTTGTAGCCTTCTGAGTTAAATTTCAATGGTAAACTTTTTTCACAGGCTAATAATAAGAACAATAATAATAATAATAATAATCATCATCATCATCCATGCTTGGGGTAGCAAGAAAAAGTACATAATGAAAAGATTTATTCAGTTTGCCACATTCTGATCTACTTTGATGCACACTGGTCCAAGCCAGATAGCTAGCTCTCTTCTTGGGTGCTAGTTCATCAAAGTTTGGGGTAAGGTTCTGAGCTGAGGAAATCCTCAGGATTGAGTGAAGGTGAGACGACTCCTGTGTGATGTTTTGTTCATTTTCATCAAGGAGAATAGTTGCTCACACAAATATGTGCTGCCAAACATAGAGAGCATTTGAACAGCTTGGGTATGGAGCTGGGGCATTGTGTCAGGGATGTAACGTGGAAACTGTGCAGTGTCCACAGCATCATATTTTGACTTCAGTGTGTCACTACACTAGAGTTCAATTAGCTCCATTTGAAGGTTAGTTGGTGTGCTTTCCATGACAATTGCAAATGGATTACTAAGCAGTTCAAACCTACATTTTTGGGTATCAAAGTCAGCAAATTGCCGTGTAAACTCAGCACTGAGTACACCGAGTTATTCAGCAAACTGTGCACTTGGGAACACAGCGGTAGAGATCTGCACTTTTATGGTTTGGCAGCAAGGAAAATGTCTCTGGATTGTGGGCCATTTAAAAACCTATAACTGCAGCTTACATGTCTGTGATGACACGGCCCCGACCCTGAAGCTGCAGGTTCAGCACATCGAGATGTCACAGAGAAATGCCAACTCAGACAGAAACTTTTTATCCCGGATCTCTGCTGTGTCTTTATCTTTGCTTTCTAGAAACTGACAAATTTCCTCATGCAGCCCAAAATATCTGTTCAGTACTTTTTCTCTGCTTAAACATCTTACGGCTGTGTGATACGGCATGTATGCGTATTCCGAACAACACTCCTCCAGAAAAGACTTGAACTGGCGGTGATTCAAACCTTTAGCTCTTATTAAGTTAACTACTCGTGTTACGGTGCTCATAACATGTTCTATCTTCAGGGCTTTGCCATACAACAATTCCTGATGTATGATGCAGTGATAAACTGTTAGCTCACCTGCACAGGTGGGTGCACCATGTGTAGTTAGTCCCACAAGTTTATCCCAAGGTAGCCCCATTTGATTTACACATTTGCAAACATCTTCAAACATTTCTTTTTCTGTGGTTGTGCCATGCATTGATTTTAATCCCAAAAGTTCCCCCGTAATGCATATATTTAAGTCCACTCCATGGATGAAGACTGACAGCTGGGCAGTGTCAGATGTGTCGCTGCTCTCATCCACAGCATAGAATAATGCAATGAAAGCTTTCCCCTTTTCCATCAGTTGTTCATAGAGATTTGTGGCATGATCACATGCACGATCAGCTACTGTGTTTCTGCAAGGCTCACATTTAAAAATGCTTGTCTTTCATCTGGGCATACGACGTCGCAAACATTGATCATGCACTTTTTGACAAACTCTCCTTCATTAATGAGCTAGGATGATTTCGCAATCTCTGCTACAATAAAACTATTTTTATTGCATTTAAAACTAACTTTACAGCAGCCTCATTTTGTGATATGGGAAATTAGGATATATATATATATATATATATATATATATATATATATATATATATATAATGTATACTAATTCAACTTGGATTTCCCACATTATCTCTCTGCTGATATAATATGGGATTTTTCCCTTATCAGCGTGAGTTGGAAAGCTGATCTATTCTGTTATGCGCATCCAAAATTGATAATAAATACCCAGGTTTAATTATTAAAAATCTCTTCCAGGAAATTATGCACTGATCTGAAATGGAATGGATGCATCATGGAGAAAGGTGCTGGTTTTTATGTGCAGCTTTACCCTCCACTATCTCAAATACACATCCACATTTTAGCTGTCAAACCAATAGTGCAGGTTGAAATAGTAGCTGTCCAAGAAGCCAGGCATGAGCAGCTCATGCTGGAACTAATTCAACCAGACCTACTGGACTCGAGACTCGAGAAAATGGAGGTTACACATAAAATATACAGAGAAAAATGTGTAAAAAGTAATCAAAAAGAAAGCACTTGGATTTCTTTTATTTACATTTTAAGGGCAGGCTCAATACATCACATTAGAGGAATAAGTATAATTCACACATACAGCCAGTGCAGTGTCAAGTGTGCTCTTCAATTTCAGTTGAAAATTTTTTTATTTATATTTGCTACAGCAAATACTGTATGTGTTGTGTGATACTTGCATGTAGTGTTTGGTTATTATGTTATTTTATTTAAATTTTTTATTGGAACATTTCTGTCCTGTTCCCACTCTTGTCCTAAACCTTATCATGGTGAGTGAGCTTTAAATTGAGACAGGCTTTAATTATATGAGCTTTAAATTTATATTTTTAATTTTTTTTTTTCAGGAAACCAGATGTCCTGTCTTTGCTCTGACTAGAACACCTGTTTTCAGACCTTGAAGTCTTCTGCATCACTTTGTAAGAAATGTATTGGAGTTTTTATTTGCTGGTAGCTGATACCTAAAATGCTACTATAATGCTACTATATTTGAAAATGTATCCACTAAAAACTGATGGACCAGCTCCAACAGAGGGAAGAGCTCACAGAGCAGCATATTTGATGCCATTATTCTGATTGTAGGAAAGGACGACTGCATGTTATGATTTGACTCCCAGAGACAAGGGATTTGGGTGAAATAAGGTGGGTTTTAATCACCAAAATAAGACGAGCTCCATGAGTCACAAAAAAGACAATGAACAAAGAACTGAAAATGAAACCTGCCACGGGGAGCGCAAACCAACATACGAAATAACAATAAACGTAACTAGGAAGTGAGGGAAACTTCGGGAGAAGTTTCAACAGAGAATGGAGGCGAAAGTATAGGTGAGTCCAAGACGCTGGAAGGAGTAGCTGAGGTTCAACGCGCATCTCCAATGAGGCTAGACACTGGAGTGTGTCTAGCAGGAGGTTTATATAGGGGCCTCCCACGGCGCCGACGAGCATCCTGGATGCCCCGAACAGCGCAGAGAGAACATTCCTCAGTAGCCCACAGTGGAGAGGGTGGCTTGGCTTGGTGCACTTCCACCGGCAGATGGCACATCAGCGGAGCCGGCTTCTGACGTTGCGGGAAGGGACTCTTGAGACAGGCTAATTGGGGATGGGGTCCATTTCCTGTGATGGTTAGGAGTCTCTGGTTCCTCAGTGGCCCACTGGATGGTGTTAACGGAAAGACCACCGGGGCGGGGGTGGCTGAGGCCGTGACCGCCCGTCAGACGGCGCTTGGATGGGAGGTTCTTCACTCCCTGGGTCCTTGGAGGCTCTATGGAAATTGTGAATTGTGGGTCGGAGGTTGAAGTCCCGGAACTAAAGTTCACCTGGGACGAGGAGGGCGAATAGGGCAAAGTGAAATAGTATGTCCTGACTGGCCACAGTACAGACAAAGTCCCTCTGTGATCCATCGCAATCTTTCTGTCGGGGTAAGTCGGACCACATCGATCTGCATGGGCTCAGGGGTGTCCTGCAGTGGCGTAGAAAAGGCGGGCCCATGGATGTCCTGCGTAGACGCGGAAAAGGTAGGCCCTTGCAGCTCGGCCAAACATCCTCTCCGCCAATATGCGACGCAGATGGCCAGCTGAATCACCTGTTCCAGCCCCAGGGAATCCTCGTAAGGAGCAAGCTGCAGCCGGAGCGATGGCTCCAAGCCCTGATGGAAATGGGTAACCAGGGCCGCTTCGTTCCACCCACTGAGCCCAGTGAGGGTTCGGAACTCCAGCGTGTATTCTCTAATCTTCCTCTTTCCTTGTCAGAGCCGATGTAGCTTCTCCCTGTTGGTGGACTCTCCCTCCGGCCGGCTGAAAACCTCTCGGAAGTGGGCGGTGAAATTGGGGTACGTGGAGACAGCTGGTCCACTCTGCCTGCACAGCCCTTCTGCCTATTGCAGTGCTTTGCTGAATAGCAAGGAGATGATGTACGCAATCTTATAGTGCCTGTGGGAAAGAAAGTGGGATGCATCTCAATGGCGAGCGCGCACTGCAACAGAAAGCCATCACAGCAGTTGGGATCTCCGGAGTAGGGCGCGGGGTTAACGAGGGGACCACCCATGGGAACAGTGTGCATAGACATCATGATGGGAGATTCTGAAGCTGCTAGGGACCGTCGTACTTCCTCAACGTTGGCTTGGAATGCTTCCGGAGAGAGAAGGAGCGTGGCCTCCATCTTTCGGTCTTGGTCTAACCTTACGTTACGATTTGACTCCCAGAGAAGGAATCTGGGTGAAATAAGGTGGGTTTTAATCACCAAAAGTGGGTGGAGTCAAATCAGGCATGGGCTTGACACTGCATCATCCTTAGTTCTCAAATATTGAATAAATATTTCTATTATTTATATTGTTGTATAAAGCTTTCATTATTTACAAATTCAGGCAAAGCCTCCATCGATGCTTTTTTGCATAAATACAATACTGTACCATGCTGCTGTTGTTAAAGTACATACGAGGTATGCACCATAAAAACCATTAACAAACTTATGGTGTGTGAGCTTCATTAATAAATTAATTACTGATAAACTGAATAACTGACAGCGGTGGATCAAAAGAAGGGTGAACTTAACTGTTACAATTTAATTTTAAATAATAAAAACAGGTAGTTGAATCTCCAGTGCAACATAATTTTAACAAGTTTAAATTACAGTCAAAACAGTAAACAATATAAATTTCACGTATATAAAATACATTGCTTACAACAGGTTTGTTGTACATCATTTTAAAAACAAATACAACAAATGGATGAAAACTCAACACCAAGGTTTCTCCCAATGGTCTCTGTTACTCTCTGGCCCCCACACCAGATGAAGCTGTCCCCGATGATCCTGACCTTGAGTGGAATGAAAAATACAGTGAGAAGTGTATTATACTGAAGGCTATAGTAAAAGAGAGGAAAAGAAGCAGAACTCAGATCAACACCACACAATTGTCTAAAAATACATTATGTCCTCAGTTCAGTTAAAAAACATCTTTTGTACTCTTTTACATGAAACAGCAATAGAAAACTAACTTATACTCACTTCAGTAGCATTGTGTGGATGCACCTGCCATTCCCAACATAAAGAGGTCCTTTATTTATTCTGAAAGAGATAAAGTCAAGTCAAGTCAAGTCAAGTCAGTTTTATCTGTATAGCGCTTTTTACAATTGACATTGTCACAAAGCAGCTTTACAT
>JAQMYF010040714.1:0-10227 GCA_030014195.1 Neosilurus mollespiculum | reverse complement strand
AAGAATACACTTTTATTAATTCTAACAAGTCCACCCCCACCCCCCAAACACACACACACACACACACACACACACACACACACACACACACACACACACACAAAATCATCAAAAATGCAAAGAGACAAAAAACACACAAAATATATAAGAAGGATATAATTTAGTAAATGAACCAAAACGATTTGGGGGGGGGATTAAATGTTCAGGTTTGAGGGTTTGTTAACATTTTGGATGTACCAAGAGCACTGCATAGTTGTACAATAACAATTAATCCTCAAAAATGCAACTTGCCTAATAATTGTGCACACAGTGTACCTTGCCAAAGAAAAATTCCCACATGATGAGAACATCTTGCTGAATGATGCTCAGCAACTAAGTACGGAAGTAGTTTTTCAGTCTCTGAACCCTGGTTGAAAGCTTTCTAGGATCCAATTCCAGCAGGAATACCTCAAAACTGTACCTGAGGTTCTTGGGATACCTCAGATCTAAGGCGTCGATTACATCAGGTAACAGTGGGCTCTGGTAACATCACCAAGACTGCTGAGAACAGTGATGCCTTCAATCACGATGCCTACGTCAGTCGGTTCATTGGCTGATGGATCTTGGTGGCGCAGGTGGTAAATCCTCATCATCCTCTGCATTGGCAGGTCCATCAGCAGCATTCTGCAGACATTGTAAAAAAAAAAATTATTAGGGTTCACTTTCTATTGGATTGGATGATCCTTTTAATTAATACACAAAAATAAAATTTATGTTTTATTCCTTCTGGACACATTTAAAGCTGCATTTTACAAACAAGGACAGACACACACAGAGCTATCCTTCACCACTAACTCCTTTGTATATTTGATCTTGGCCTGGCGAGCTGTCCAGGGTGTACTCCGCCCTCGCCCAGAGTTGGCTGAGATAGGCCCCAGCCTCCCTGCGACCCTAGTTAGGAATAAACGGTTCAGAAAATTAACGATGAATGATTTTTGATCTTGTCTCACAGACGTTCATGATTATGTTAGATAAAACTTTACTCAACACTATTAAACATTCTAAAAATTATTTAGTGTACCTACTTCACAGTCCTTGATCAAGGCACTCACATCTTCTCCCAGATGATCAATCAGACATTGGATGACAATCTCTCACCTTTGATGAATGGGGTTTCCACCTGTCTCAACATACAACAACTCGTTAAATGCATTTATCTGCACATTCAAGGACTATTTTCTTTTCCTGCGTAAACTTCAAAAACTTCATAAAATACAAAAAAATAATTATTAATAAAAATAAAAATCTTAACACAGACTGTATAAAATACTGATATTTGCGAAGGGATGCAAAGAAGAATAAAACACAAGACAAATTTGCATATATTGCAGAAAGACAGGGAAAGTTCAGGAGGAGAAATACTATGAGGAGGAATGTTGAAAACTGGTGTCATTCACGTCACACGTCACACTGTGACCAGTTTATCACATCATTTCCATGTCTCAGTTAGATGGCTTTTTACTTTCTTTAATAGGATGTAAGATAATTAGTTGCAAGGCATGTAATATGGGAAATGACAATGACTGAATTAGGCAAATCTTTCTTGTCCGTCAGCAGATTGCTGATCATCAATATTATGACTTGTTTTGATGTCATTGTAACATGGTAGTAGTCACATGATTTGTTAACAGGTTCTCCACCAATGCAACTAATTAAGCTCAGCTCATTAAAAATCTTTTTCAACCACTGCTGTGCCTGTTTGTCATGTCTGAGCATTTTTCCTTTTTTCAGTGGATGAACGGTGTTACAAATATAGCAAGAGCTGAAAGAATGATACTGTGGTCTATCAGCCCAATCCATTGGTAAAAGCCATGTAGGCTTAATACTGGAAATGTGCTAAAAAAAAAAAAAAGGTGCTAAAAATGTAATAAAATCTTTATTTTGAAAAAAGAAAAAAAAAGAAAAAGAAAAAAAAAAAAAAAACACCAGCAGGTATAAGATTTGAATCCGAGTTTTCAGCTCCTCGATTAATCGACAAGACCACAGATCTCACCATTCACATAGTCAGTTGTCAGTAGTACAAGACCAGTGTGCATGTTGGCTATGCTTATTTAGGTTTTTGTGCAAATATTTCAAAAGGATCATATGGAATTTTATATACAGTACGATGTACTGTTGCTATTGAGAAACTGAATAACGGCTGGTAAAAATATTAAGAGAATGATACTGATCAAGGCTACATACAGCCGGTGCGCGCCAACAGCCATATTGCTATTGTTCATGTGAGATTTAACCAGGAGAACGACAAAGGAACTCTTCATTTTAATTTAATTTTTTTATTTATTTCTAGATTTTGCTAAGTTATGGTACTATCACTAGTGCCGTTTTATTGTGGAATATCCTCCTATTATGTCTTGTGGTTGCAAGTGTTGCATGTGACATTTTGGATGCATTTTTGTGCTGTAACTGTATAACCAGTGCGAATCGCCATACAATGTAAATAGCATAGGCTACTATCATGCAGGTCTAATGTTTTTATTATTTATATAGTTAGATAAGTTTGGAAGGCAATCCATAAGGTCCCATGGGGTTTGTGATAGGAACATTTGCTCAATACATCAGAGGTCTGACTGCCTGTGTAATATGGCCACTCCTCCATAAAATGCTGATATTGTTTAATGAGTATTATTTATGTGAATAGTTTTCTCCAAATGCTGTCTTACTTTGTTACATTTGGTGATAATTTCAAATGAATTAATCATTCAAATGAATCATTCAAATGATCAAATGAAATCCACCAAGTCTGAGTTTAAACTTGTGTATAATGATTTATCTGCTCAATTTCTCCCCTCTACTCCTCTGTTGCAGTCTGCCATTACATATTGCGTAATCCTACGGGAGATAGGATTAGATAGACTGTGTCGTGCACTACTGGCCTAACGAATAGTTAAAGTCAAGTTTTATACAATGGAAGGTCGCGAAAGTACTGGACACGCCTTCGCGCGTACTGTATTTGTTAATTTTTTTTAACAAAAACACACACTGATTGAAATACATTGATTTCTTTGAAAACAATAAAGTTGCTATAGTGAAGATAACATCAATAATTTTCAAGAAAGGCTCCGACCGAAGAAAGATAAACCGAACCATGACTACTGGACTTCAGGCCCTGAGATCCAGTGGGAAAGAAGGAGTTCTGAGATCTGGAGGTAGGCCTGCCTATCCATCTATTTATCCATCCATCCATACATACATACATACATACATACATCCAGATAAAAGCTAAATCTAATGTCACACACATTTATGAATGAAAGATGCATATATGTTTATAATTTACAATTTTAAATAAATACCCCACCATGTATTTAACAAAATAACACAACATAACAAAAAGTGTTCCATCAATGACAAGGCTTTAGAGAAATAAATAATGAAAAAGATGAAAGTAATTAAATGGTTGAAAAATCTTTCTCCACTTCAAATACACAACAAACAAGACAATAAAAATGAATTATATTGAATAAATGTAGAACTGTTACATGTTTAAACAACATGACTGTTTTCAAATGAAGTACGAACAGAGTATTTGGAGACTGAAATGTGTGTATGTGGTAGGTAAACTATTATGGTACTGTACATATTATGTGCAAGCTTAGAGGCTTCCTGTTCATGCATGAAAAAGGAAGACTGGCTATAACAAGTTGAACAAAGATGCCAGGGTCCAACTGAAAGAAAAACTGCTTTCTGTAAGTGTATTACTATTAATAATGCATGACATTGAGGGGCCATGTAGGGTCACTGGAGGTGAAACTCATTTTTTTCTTTTATCATCACATTTTTCATTACAACTTCTTCCCTGGTATTGCCATCCTATAGTCATTTCAGTCATCATGGCTGTGTGATCCACTTTCTGGCTGCTTAGTTTAGTCTTTTAAATCCTATAATGTGTGAAATTCCATTCATTAATTCATTCAAGTAAAAGTTTCTATGCTGTTCACTTGAATAATGAACAAAATACAACTAATGTGTATGTGTAAGCTTATACATTATAAAGAAAACAGAAAAAATGTTTTTGATATTGAATAGAAATATATATTTTCAGGAAAGAACTGGAAGGATATTGCAAATACCAGATGTTGATGAAGCTTTCAGAAAAGATATTTTGGAGCTGAGAAAGGAAAAATGCTCCCCTACGAAATGCGATCATCATAATACATAGTGAGTTGCTTGAACTGTATAAAAAATACTAAGATTTCAATATAAGCTTACTGTTGGATTTTAGGATTATAGAGCGACAGTTATGGTGTACTACCTGACCAATTTAATATCATATCAGCATTATATTTAGGTCAGATGGAAACTGAACTGACTGATACTTAAAATGTGGATAATCTTCTCTGAATGACTTTGAATGAAATGCTCAGTGGTTAATTAATAATTCTAGCTTGTAAAATCTGTTATTCTCATTGTTTAGGACTTCCACAGCTGTTAAACCAAATGAACAGGATGGTATTCTGTTCCACTTCTAGGAATGATGTGGAACATGAATAATAGATACACCAAAACCAAATGCAGCCTCACATATGAGTATATGTGTCACGTCCGTAGCCAACTATCGCCCCGACTCTCACACACCGTGAGCACACTCCCCCGAATTCTAATCATCATCACCTGCACCTCATTTCCAGGACTGTTCTCCGATTCTATAAAGAACCCCGCTAGACACACTTCAGTGTCTAGCCTCGTTGGATGTATACGTGTTATCACCGCCATGCCTTCTAGCGCTTTGGACTCACCTCTACTTCTACGCTCTCTCCTCGTCCCGTTCACGTCCTATTTCTCCCGGATCCTTATCTCCCTCTCCGTTGTGTCTGTCGGTTTGTGTTCGCCCCTCATGGCAGGTTTCTTTTCCTTATAAGTCTGTGTCTGTCGGTTTGTGTTCACCCCTCGTGGCAGGTTTCATTTCAATCTCCGTAGCGTGTTTTCCGTGTTTGTGGCTCTCCGAGCCATAGTTTATTGTGTCACAATAAAGTCATTTGAAGTTTACCCTTCTTGTCTCCGGGAGTTATCATAACAGAAGGCTAGACCGAGACAGAATGGAGGCCACACCCACTTTTCCTCCGAACGCGTTCCAATCACTCATTGAGGAAGTACGGCATGCCCTCTTGCCTCCGGAGGCACTCTCTTCGAGGCCTATGATGGCAACTCCCTCCAACGGTCCTATGATCAACCCCGCATGCTACTCCGGAGATACCGCCAACGGCAAAGGATTCCTTCTACAGTGCTCGCTGGCGATAGAAATACACCCCGCTCGCTTCCCCACTGAACGAGCCAAGGTCGCCTATATCATCTCCCTACTTTCTGGAAAAGCATTGCAATGGGCAGAAGGGCAGTGGAGGATGAACGGAGCCACTGTTACCACATACGCAGCGTTCACCACACACTTCCGTGAGGTATTCTGCCACCCAGACGGAGACTCCTCCAATCAGGAGAGATTACACTGGCTGTGTCAAGGGCGGATGGACATCAGGGAGTACGCCCTTTAATTCCGGACCCTTGCCGGGACCAGTGGATGGAATGAAACAGCTCTAATCACACATTTCCGCCAAGGCTTGGAACCTGTACTGCGACTGCAACTCTCCACCTACGATGACTCCATGGGGCTCATTCAACTGGAGATTCATCCAACTGGACATTCCGCATCGCTCATCGACGGAGGATCTGTGTCAGAAGCCCCAGCTCAAACTCCACCACTGCCAGACACTCTTCGCCATCCGCTCCGTAACCGGGGAACCCCTCACGTCATGAAAACACCAACTCCAAACCGACCCGGTGCTCCTGAAAATAGGCTCTCTTCACCAAGAGAGCTGCTCTTTCCTAGTCCTTGAAAAATCACACACTGATATTATCCTTGGTCTGCCCTGGCTCATGCTTCACACAACGACAATATCCTGGGTCACCGGTGAAATCCTGAAGTGGGGAGAGGGGTGCTTCCCACAATGCCTCCCGCAGCTGCCTCTAAAAGCCCGTCAGAGACATGTCGACATTGCTACAACCTCCATCGAGAGCCCAGCAGCCCAGATGACAATCTTGAGCCCAGAGGAGTACTCCGTCTTTCACGACGTGTTCAGTCCAGGGCTCGCCGCTGGACTACTGCCCCACAGACCCTGGGACTGCGCCATCAAACTGGTGCCCGGCGCTTCAGTCCCTTAGGGGCGAGTGTACCCTCTTTCGCTGCCGGAATGACGAGCAATGGAGGAATACATAACAGAGGCCCTGCAGCAAGGCTATATTTGCCCGTCAACCTCACCCGCAGCTTCCAGTTTTTTCTTTGTGGCTAAAAAGGATGGAGACTTACGGCCTTGCATTGACTACCGAGCTCTGAACCAAGTCACCGTCAAATTCAGGTACCCATTACCACTGGTTCCCACAGCCCTTGAACAACTCCATGGGGCACACGTGTTCATTAAGCTGGACATCCGTAGTGCCCACAACCTGGTACGAATCCGATCTGGAGATGAATGGAAGATGGTGTTTATTACACCGAATGGACATTATGAATACCTGGTTATGCCATATGGGCTAGCTAACGCCCCGTCGGTCTTCCAGGGGTTCATGAACAAAATCTTCCAGGACATGCTGGACCGCTATGTAATTATCTACATCGACGATATCCTTATTTACTCTCCAGACATTACCATCCATATCCAACAAGTGACCAAGGTGCTCCAACACCTACGCCAACATCAACTATTCCTGAATGCCGAGAAATGTGCATTTCACCAAACAACGATCTACTTTTTGGGCTATGTGATAACTTCCCATGGGGTCTGAAAGGAGGAAGAAAAGGTGAGAGTCATTCAAACCTGGCCCGAACTGGAGACGGTGAAAGCTCTCCAGCGGTTTCTGGGTTTTGCCAGACCCTCATCTGGAACAACGCAGCCAAGCAGGCCTTCTTCCAATGCCTCGAAAGTGCATTCCTCTCGGCCCCAGTACTCACGCATCCAAATCCCTAAAAAACGTTCATAGTGGAAGTCGACGCGTCAACCAGCGGCGTAGAAGCAATTCTCTCCCAATGCCAGGAAGGGATAGGCCGACCACTACCATGCGCCTTCTTCTCACGCAAGTTGAGCCCCACGGAGCAAAACTATGATGTGGGGAACCGCGAACTTCTAGCAATCAAGCTTGCATTAGAGGAATGGTGTCACTGGCTAGAGGGGCGCAACACCCCTTCCAAGTGTTCACCGATCACAAAAATCTTTGCTACCTGAAGGAAGCTAAACGGTTGAATCCCTGCCAGGCCCGATGGGCACCGTTTTTCACAAGGTTCAACTTCTCCATCAAGTACCGTCTGGGATCGTTGAACACCAAGACCGATGCCCTATCCCACATTCACAACCCTGACGAAGTATCGGATACCCCAACCGTTATTCTTCCTCCCAAAGTGTTCATCAATGCCATACAGTGGGACCTAGATAAACAGATCCAAGCCGCCCTGAAATCAGATCCTGCTCCACCAGAAACACCCCAGGGCATCAATATGTACCCAGGAACCTCCGACTTCCTCTACTAGAGGCAATACATGCCAACCCAGGCTTCAACGGTGAACACAAGACGATCAGACTCACCCCGCTACCAGATTGGGGACAAAGTGTGGCTTTCTATGCAGAACATCTGACTCCAGAGCGCGAAAAAAAAGCTAAGTCCTTGTTTTCTCGGTCCCTTTGAAATAGTAGCACAAATCAATCCGGTCACTTATAAATTAACACTTTCTCCCACCTATAAGATTCACCCTGTATTCCATGTCTACCTTTTAAAACCATATCATTCACCCTTGACTCCTCCATCCACAGAGTCGGGCGAGGCTACAGAACCCCCTCCTCCACTGGCAGCGGAAGAGGATGCCATTCACACCATCCAGGGTCTCCTGAACTCCCGCCGGTGCCGTGGGAAGATCGAATATCTGGTCGACTGGGAAGGATACGGCCCAGAGGAACGATTGTGGGTTCCCCGCACGGACATCCTGGACCCCAGCCTCATGGAGGAGTTCCATCGTCTACACCCCAGTCGACCAGCCCCTCGTCCAAGGGGCCACCCACGGCGTCGACAATCCCGGAACCCTGGAACGGCTCCTGGAGGGGGGGTACTGTCACGTCCATAGCCAACTATCGCCCCGACTCTCACACACCTTGAACACACTCCCCTGAATTCTAATCATCATCACCTGCACCTCATTTCTGGGACTAATCACCGCCTCTATAAAGGACCCCACTAGACACATTTCAGTGTCTAGGCTTGTTGGATGTATATGTGTTATCACTGCCACTCCTTCTAGCGCTTCGGACTCACCTCTACTTCTACGCTCTCTCCCCGTCCCGTTCACGTCCTATTTCTCCCGGATCCTTATCTCCCTCTCCGTTGTGTCTGTCGGTTTGTGTTCGCCCCTCGTGGCAGGTTTCTTTTCCTTATTAGTCTGTGTCTGTTGGTTTATGTTCCCCCCTCGTGGCAGGTTTCTTTTCCTTTTTAGTCTGTGTCTGTCGGTTTGTGTTCGCCCCTCGTGGTAGGTTTCATTTCAATCTCCGTGTTGGAATATCTCCATTATTTCTCTGTCTATGTGGCATAGACACATTCCTTTTTGTTATTTTTCATAAGTGCAGAACATGCAGAACATGTTTTGCACAAATTCAAGGCTTGTTTTTATAACCTTGGTGTTTGAGCCTTCTGCTAAGAAGATACGTGGAGACATTTTGTTCTGATTCTCAGTTTCAGAACTCCTGATTATGCTTCCCAAGTGGTTTCTATTTCTCATATCTATTTTGTAACCTTCAGTTTTAGTTGCACCCTCCCTTTTAGTCAGGGGGAGCTTCAAGGTTGACCCTAGACTTTCCTTTGTATGTCTGATAGTACAAATACCTTGCGCCTTGTTGCATGCTTTGGTGATACATGAATAAAGACTGTAACTCTCCGTTGATTGTCAGTTTTTTCACGTCTCGCTCCAGAGCTCTGGGTGACACTTCAGGACTGATCGACGAGAAGCCTAGATAATTCTAGACAATCTAACAATTTGGAAGCTTGTCTGGGATACTTCTGACTAGGTAAGGCTGTTCTTTTGTGTTTTTTAAGACACCTTCCTGGTTGGTAGTATTTCTGAACTGTTATCCTCGTGTAAGTTGCCACGAGAGGAGATTTAGTGCACACTGTAATCTTGTTGTTACAGACTTTTCTTTCCTCATGATATTCCTGGTGTGTCACCATGGGGGGTAGTTGTGTTAAGGCACCAAAGCCTGATCCAGAGGAAACTCCATGCGACTGGATGAATCGTTGTGATTTAGCACATTTCACCACACCATGGCTAGATAATCTGGCAGGATGGACTGAATCTCAACCCCAGTTCCTGCCCTATTCACGGGGGGGGGTTTACCTTTAAACCTGAATATTTGGCCTCTGCCTACAGGATGATTTATGAGGGTCTGGGGGACCCTGGTTGGGGCTATTCTTATATTATAACATATATATTATAGCCAGCAAGCTAACCGTGATTTGTCGCAAGTAACCAGTTGTAAACAAGATAAGACTGAACCTACTTCCAAATTCCTTACATGGTTTATGGAAACGTGGACATTGCTAGGAGGTATGACTTTGGATGAATCCGTGGCTAATCCTTTATTCACAACCACACTTTTAAATAACTGCCGCCCTGAGGTGCAAAAGGTGTTGAAGTACCAACTCTCTGATCGTAGTAATATGACTATTAAATCACTGGGAGAAAGATTGAGGACCTTGGAAGGAGATGGTATTTTGGAATGTCGTAACACAGCCTGCCTCTTCACGGGCCCCATTTCTGGGCCATCCAGAGGTAGAAGTAATTTTAGGGGAAGAGGAGGCAAAAGTAAGGTCCCAAGGAAAAGTAAGTGTCGCAAGGAAGGACACTGGGCACGCGAGTGTAGAAAGAAGGCTGATGAGCAAGCTTGTCAGTCTCGTATGCCTACCCTTCCAAGTCCTCCTAATCCTTTCCAACGCCGCAATTCTCAGCCATAGGGCTGCCAGCAGAGCGCTGACCCCAGTATGTAAACTTTCATGTTCACATCCCCTGAAGCTTCTGACTTAACAATTGTTGATCTGAATTTAAATGGTGTCCCAATGCCTTTTCTGGTTGGCATTGGGGCTACCCTGTCATCAGTAGGCAAGGACTTCGAGGGACCAATGTCTAACCGTTCTGTGAGCTCTGTGGGAATTGATGGGGTC
>JAQMYF010040713.1:0-10229 GCA_030014195.1 Neosilurus mollespiculum | reverse complement strand
TTTATTTTAATGTTAACAAACTCCCATAAAATATCAGAAATAAAATATGTTAGTTGTTGCCTGTAACCACCAGGGTGTGAGGAACTATGTAAGCAGGAACGGTGGGAATACGTTCTGAAGATGCTCTCTTTTCCTCATCCCTCCCACAAGCTGCTTGTAGGACAGCCCTCCAAGTGTGTGGCTTAAGATCATAAATAAATGTAGCAGTATTTATACTCTGAATCTTGTACACATCTGAAGGTGCATCGAAGATCTGTCCAAATTCTGATGACTGGCATCGAGTTAGGCTACGATAAGCTCAGGCATCAAGAAGGAAACATTCTCTCTTTAAGTGCATCGGTCTATCTGGGCTGCAGTGTCTCCGCAAAGTGAGTTCAATATCATTGGGTTTTGTTTTTTTCGTTTCTCTTACTGAAACAGAAACTTTGTGCATAAGTGAACCGTGTGTATCTATTATATATAAACAATTCCATGGATGTCCAGTGGATAAGAATTTTTATGTCATCGTGAATTGCATAATTCTCCAGGAAAAACGTCCCTAATTTATTTTTTCTCTTGTCCTTGACTTCAATTCAGTTTAATTTATTTACAGCTTAAAAGTTTATGAATAAATAATACATTTAGAGGATATTTATGATATTTACTAAGACATCAAGTTAAACAATACCAATAATAATAATAATGATGATAATAATGATGATGATGATGATGATGATGATGATAATAATAATAATAATAATAATAATAATAATAATAATAATAATAAAGTCCCAGGCTCTGTGAGGGTGTTCCTGTGTGGAGTTTGCATGTTTTTCCTGTGCTTGCGTGGGTTTTCTCCGGGTACTCCGGTTTCCTCCAATAGTCCAAAGGCATGCACATTAGGCGAATTAGTTGTTTCAAATTGCCCCTAGGTGTGAATGTGAGTGGTTGTGTGTTGCACTGCAATGGTCTTGCAAGATGTTCAGGGTGTAAACTGCCTTTCCCAAGTGACGGCTGAGACAGGCTCCAGCCTCCCCACGACCCTATTAGTTAGATTAAGTGGTTCAGCAGATTAGTGAGTGAGTAATAATAATTATAACAATAACAACAACAACAACAACAACAATAATAATAATAATAATAATGATATATTTTCAGATCTCCATCCATGGGTTTTGGGGCTAATATTAATCTGGAGGCGAGTTTCAACACCAGCTCGTACCAACCCGAGCACATTCTTCAGGTCCTGAATGACTTCAGGAAAAATGGCACCTTCACAGATGTCATCCTGCAGGTAGAGGAACAAGAGTTTCCCTGCCACCGCGCAGTGCTGTGTGCTTCCAGTCATTACTTCCACACCATGTTTATGGGCCAGATGCGTGAGAGTGGTCAGTCTGTGGTGCGGCTGAAAGAGGTCTCAGAAGTCGCGCTAGAGCACCTGCTGAACTTCATTTACGAGGGCCAGGTTCAGCTGCAGGAGGAAAACGTGGAGATTGTTTTTCAAGCTGCTGACCTGCTGGATGTCCCCGCACTGTCCAGAGCCTGTGTAGACTTCCTGGAAAAGTGTGTGTCTCCTTTAAACTGCCTGGGCCTGATGGAATTCGCCAAGCACTACTCGCTGCAGCCACTGCTGGAACAGTGCCAAAGTCTTCTGTATCAGGACTTTGACGTTGTAGCCAAGCAGGATGAGTTCCTTCAGCTGCCAGTGGAGAGAGTGGTGGAGCTTTTGGATTCTGAGAAGCTCCAGGTGCGGGAGGAAGTCCTGGTGGAGGCCGCCCTGTTATGGGCACACCACCAGGGCAACCAGCGAAAAGCATATCTAGGAAAGTTACTGGGGAGGCTTCGACTGCCCTTACTAGATCCTATATTCTTCACCAACGTACTGGAGGCTGATGAACTCGTCCAGGATTCCCAGGACTGCAGGAAGCTTTTACAGGAGGCGAGACTTTATCGATTATATGGAAGAGAGGTCAGCTCGGAAAGAACCAAACCAAGAAGGTCAGTCAAACAGCAAGAGCAGGGGGACAGTACCCGGGTGATTCCTCATCAGCATCTAGGTTTAGTCATAAATAGTCTGCACACAAATTTTAGTTAAAGGTGGCTGTCGTGCTATCATACATTGACAGAACTCCAGAGCAGGCGGCACAGTGGCGTAGTGGTTCGCACGTCCGCCTAACAGCAAGAAGGTACCGGGTTGAAGTCTTGGCCTCAGCGAGGGCGTTTCTGTGTGAATGTTCTCCTTGTGTGGGTTTCCCACAGTCCAAAGACATGCACATTCATCTAACTGGCTGTTCCAGATTGCCCCTAGGTGTGAGTATGAATGGTTGTGTGTGTTTACCCTGTGATGGTCTGATGAGCTGTTCAGGGTGTACCCTGCCTTCACCCAGTGTGAGCTGAGATAGGCCCCAGCCTCCCTGCGACGGTAATTCTAGGATTAAGTGGTTTGGCGAATGAGTGACAGTGCGTGAGTGAGAACTACGGAGCAATAGTTCAATCAGCGAGCAGGATTGTTTCTGGTATCACTGTCTTGTCTACCCACATGTGCAAATATGTAAACACTGCAGTGCTTCCTTCTTCATGCACTAAATACATGCACAACAAGATTTCTTATAAGATTTCAGCATTAAAAAGAAAATCATGCATACACAAGAAAATGTGTGTGTTAAATGTGGCTTTACTTACAATGCTAGCATTTAGCATTGTTCCACTTTTCATTAAATAGCCCATGTTTACTGAGGACATTACTATATATATATATATTTGTCTCATTTATTCATTCACCAAGCTGCTTAATCCTACTAGGGTTGCACAGAGGCTGGAGCCTATCTCAGCCAACTTGGGCAAAGACCACCTACACTTAGAACAGCTCGCCAGTCTATCGCAGGACTAACATACCCACAACCTTTCACACTCACACTAATGTGCATGTCTTTAGACTGTAGGAGGAAACTTTAGTATCAAAAGAAAACCCACACAAGCATGGGGAAACCATGCAAACTCCACACAGAAGCACTCTTGCCAAGCCTGGGATCTAAACCCAGGACCTTCTTGCTGTGAGGTAGACATGCTAACCACTACGCCACCGTGCCGCCTATTCATCTCATAAAAAGTTATAATCACAGTTTATAAGGCGATTTTCTACATTAAAACAGGGTCTGGGTGTCGTTTGGAGGTACTCAGCTGTGCCCCTGTGTGTGTGTGTGTGTGTGTGTGTGTGTGTGTGTGTGTGTGTGTGTGTGTGTGTGTGTGTGCATACAGGCAGACTGGCTGGGCTGAAGTGATTGTGGTGATCGGAGGTTGTGACAGAAACCGGATTTCAAGGTTCTCCTGTACTGAGAAACTGGACCCCACCTCAGGGAAATGGTTCACTACAGCCAATGTACCAGGATACAAATACGAATTTGCTATCTGCGAACTTCACAATGACATTTATTTATCAGGTATAGTGTGTGAATCTTTACCCACTTGTCAAGTTTTGCAGCTGTAATAAATCTGCATATTGAATATATTAGAATCATTGCTTGGTAATGGAACAACTAATAAACCACCCTCAGGAGCGATGTAGCATGAGCATGGCTGTTTAACATACAATTACCATGATGGAATAACCTTATGATGACGGGTAGAATCAATTTAAGTTTTATAGATCTGACATTTTGAAATAATCTCTCATCCCACCAACTAAGGGATGAAAATACTTAAGAAATTGTTTGTTATGGTACAAAATATTATAATGTGAAATGTTACACTGAATTATATTAGCACTTATACTTTATAAGAGTTTTATTAAAATTTATTATTATTCATTCAAGAGATTTTCTCATTTCTGATTGGTGGAAAGCCATGAAATAATTCTTGTTATTGCATCATTTCCATTGGATAACTAAATTATTGCACTGTTGCCATGGGATAAGTTGAATGATTATTGCACGGCTGGCACGCGCAATGTAGTAACGTGAAAGTCTACTGGAAAACATTTTGAATGAATAATAAAACTGAATAACATCCCCTTCACTGAATAATTCTCTATATCATACATCGGCTCCTTCAATAACTGCTTACAAATTGCAGTATATTTCCAAAAGTATAGAAAAGTATCTTTACATCAGTAATGAGCAAAAAAGTCAAACCCAAACCTTTGTCCTTTTTGTTAAAAATCTATTTTAATTTAGACCTTCAAGATACAGTACTTATTACAAATCCTAAGGGCTTTTATTCTCTCATTTACAAACTCATTGGCTCCAGTACATTTTATTTACAGTTTAGCATCATGTTCTTTTCCTACAGGCATCTAATCTCTACCTCAGTGCCACTTTAATGCTACAAAATATATTCAGTATTAAAGCTATACCTGTATCTAGGTGCATCTGAAGAAGAATAAACCACAGGCCTGCATCTTTAAAATAGATAATGTGGACATACATCGGTAAAATGATGCTGGTGTAAATAAAAGCATTAGAGCCAATCAGTCACCAGAAGTAAACACTAATATAGTTCAGTATATGGCCACCACAGAACCCTGATCCACTTAACACTTTGGAGACAAAGTGGAACACTGACTATATCCCAGGTCTCCTCAACCAAAATCACTACCTGACTTCACTAAAGCTCTTGTGGATAAGATAAGATTAGATAACACTTTTATGTCCATTTGCATGAAAATTTGTCTTGCATTTATATGTCCAACAATCTTTTCAAATCATCTAAGAACACAAACATTTAAAAAGCATCAAAAGAACACAAACACACTCACAACATAACAGATAGTAGAGTCCCACAGGGTTCTCACAGTCCAATAAGTTACGTTAAGGGTTGGGGGTAGGGGTCTAGTGCAGTGGAAGGTTTTTTATAAGAATAAATGGGAACTAAATCTGGACTGGGATGTTCAAAAAACAGATATAGATTTGAGGGTCAGGTGTCCACACATTTTTGATTGGATACTGTACATAGCACGGACAGTGAATTCATTCATTTCCCGAACCACGCAATCCTGCTAGGGTCGCGGCTAGGCTGGACCTATCTCAGCGGACTCTGGGTGAAGGTGGGATAAACCCTGAATAGCTCACCAGTCCATCACAGGGCAACACACACACAACAATTCGCATTCACACTCACATCTACAGGCGATTTGGAACAGCTAATTATCATAACGTACATATCTTTGGACCGTGGAAGAAGTGCCCAGAGGAAACCCACACAAGCATGGGGAGGGTGCTTCGGTGTGGAGTTTGCATGTTCTCCTCGTGCTTGCGTGGGTTTCCTCTGAGTACTCTGGTTTCCTCCCACAGTCCAAATACATGCACTCACACCCTCACAGGAGGCTGGTGCCTATCTCAGCCAACACTGGGCAAAGACGGGGTACACACCTAAACAACTCGCCAGACTATTGCAGGGCAACACACAGACCAATTCACACTCACCACCACACCTACAGGCAGCTTGGTACAGTCAGTTAGCCTAATGTGAATATCTTTGGACTGTGGGAGGAAACCGGAGTACCTGGAGGAAACCCATGCAAGTATGGGGAGAACATGCAAACTCCACACAGGAACCCCGGAGTAGAGCATCGGTAAGGCGCGTGACTATCAATCAGGGGAACACAGATTCGAATCCAGGTTATGTCGCAGCCATCCGCGACTGGGAGTCCATGTGAGCTGATTGACGAGCTCTCTGTCAAAGAGGAGGCATGTGCAGGGAGGCAGTTGAGGGGTTGGTACAGGGTACGGGACGTGCCCACCAAGCCCAGGACCTTCTTGCATCGTGCCGCCCTACACAAGAGTTTTCCAAAATCAAACAACAAACTTCTGTAAAGAACACAGTGCATTTACAATTAAAAATAAAAATATAATAATCTCAAAAAGCGTAAAATTTTTTTGTTTCATGTTATGTAAATCATGTATAGTCGTTAACTGCTGCCTAAAACAACAACAATTTTTTTTACATTTTTATTTACTTTGTAATCTCTGCATTGTTTTTCCTCTGAAATAGTTTCACGTTTATTAAGTAAGCACGTGACATGTCACACAAATACTTACGGCATCTGGATCTTATCGCAAAACAAAATAATACATGCCTGTGTGCGTCTGGGCCGGTACACTGAATAAAGTGTTCCTTATGGGTTTGCTGTTGTTGTGTCCGTCCATGCAGGTGGGCAGCTGAACAGTTCCCAAGTATGGCGCTTCATGGCTCAACTGAACCAGTGGGTTTCTGTCGGCAGCCTTCTAAAGGGAAGATGGCGACACAAGATGGCGTCTCTGTGTGGAAAGGTTGGCTGTATATCACACATATTCCTTTCTTTGTTCTATTCCCAGGTCGGCACTTGTATTTCTAATGTCATATGGGTGTGTGTGTGTGTGTGTGTGTGATTGCAGCTGTATGCTGTAGGAGGATATGATGGACAGAAAAGGCTGAGCAGCGTGGAGTGTTTCAGCGTGTTTGAGAATGTGTGGAAACCTGTGGCTCCTCTGATGTTGCCTGTCAGTTCTGCTGCTCTGGTCAGCTGCTCTGGGAAGCTTTACGTAATCGGAGGAGCTGTGAGTGAAGACTGCAATACCAACATGGTGAGACTTTCAGACATGTAGATACACGTGAGGCGCAGCAACAAACAGCTTTCGTGAATGAATACCTGGAATTTTGAAATGAAAACAACCGTCACATATCAGGGTCAAGCTCGTTACACATCTTAGAAAAATACTCGAGAACTTCACTGCTTACGGCTATATTTTTTTAAACTCTTCTATCTATTATTTATATTCTATGTATTGTTTCACTTTATTAAACGAAAACTCTACAACCATTTGTGAGTAATTGTGTTCTTCATGTTCTGTGTAGTACACTGCCCGGCCAAAAAAAAGGTCGCACACATGAACATGTTGTTGTTCTGCCTTTAGCTTACAGCACGTAATCATCATGCCATCTTTTCAACAAACTTAAACAACATCACAATAATTTCCATCCAGTGTCGGGTTCATTTCTCACCGACGTCTTGAATCGATGAGGGAAAAAACTGAACCCCTCCATAAAGTCCTCTCCAGCACATCCCGAAAACTTTCAACAGGGTTAAGGTCAGGGCTCTGGGGTGCCGATATATATGTGAAAATGATTCCTCATGCTCCCTGAACCACTCGCTCATTATTTAAGTTCCCATTTTATATCCGTGCCATCAGGGAAGAAAATCCATTAATGTGACTTCATTGACTTACGTTTTTGTGTGGAGTTTGCATGTTCTCCTTGTGTTTGTATGGGTTTCCTCAGGGTACTCCAGTTTCATCCCACTGTCCAAAAACATGCACATTAGGCTAATTGGCTGCCCCATGTGTGTGTAAGTGTGAATGGTTATGTGTGTTTGCCCTGAAATTGTCTGGTAAGCTGTTCATGGTGTGCCCAGTGTTGGCTGAGATAGGTTTCAGACTCCCTGTGACCCAGATAGGATTAGGTAGTTCGGCAAATGAGTAAGCAAATGAGAGAGTGGGAGGCTCGGTGGTATAGGGTTTAGGACGTCCACCTCACAGCAGATTTAAGTCCCCAGGTCCAGTGAGGGTGTTTTTTTGTGTGGAGTTTGTATGTTCTACACATGCTTGCGTGAGTTTCCTCAGGGGACTCTGGTTTCCTCCCACTGTCCAAAGACTCTTAGGATAATTAGCCATTCCGGTAGATGTGAGTGTGAATGGTTTTGTATGTGTTTGTATGTGTGTGTGTGTGTGATGGCCCTGGACTGGCGAGCTGTTCAGGCTGTACCCTGCCTTCCCAGAGTCGGCTGAGATAGGTTACAGCCAACCCTAATAGGATTACACGGCTAGGCAAATGAGTGAATAAATGAATGGAACTAAACCAAGGAACTATTATCAACAAATGTTAAAGACCTTTCCGTGTACTGTATGTACCACTGAATTGAATAGTCTCCACAACATACCATCTCACCTCGCCTTTGGCAAATTACCATAACTGTCGGCCTTTTAATCCAAACAAAAACTGTGTGTGTGTATATCTGTGTGTGTGTGTTTGTGTGTGCTCACTTTTTGAGAAACCGTTTTAGAAACCATTGTTTGCATGTGTATGTTTCAGGTACAGTGTTATGACCCCGTAATGGATCTGTGGACGTACACGTTGTCCTGCCCTTTTGCTCAGAGGTGCCTTAATGCGGTGTCCCTGAATGGCGCCATCTATGTAGCCGGAGGTCTGCTGGGTATGCTGTACTGTTACAATCCAAAGGCTGACTCCTGGAGAGAAGTAGCTGAGCTTCCCATGAAATTGGTATGAATCATTTCACACATAATTACCAGCATTTTACTAATGAAGTTACTTTGGTGCTGACACTGGGCGAAGACTGTGTACACACCTAAACAGCTCGCCAGACCATTGCAGGGCAACACACAGACCTATTCAAACTCACCTACAGGCAGTTGTAGCCTAATGTGAATATCTTTGCACTCTGGGAGGAAACCATAGTACCTGGAGGAAACCCACGCAAGCACAGGGAGAACATGCAAACTCCACAGAGAAACACCTGAGCCCGGGACTCAAACCCAGAACCTTCTTGCTGTGAGGCGGATGTGCTAGCCACTATGCTACCGTGCCGCTCCAAAGACATGCACAGTAGGCTAACTGGCTGTTTCAAATTGCTCCTAGGTGTGAGTGTGAATGGTTGTGCGTGTTGTCTTGCTTGCTTGTTGAGCTGTTCAGGTTGTACCCTTCCATCGCCCAGAGTCGGCTGAGATAGGCTCCAGCCTCCTCACAACCCGTATAGGATCAAACGGACTGGCAGATGAGTGAGTGAGTGAAAGTGTATTCATCTGGAACATTTGATGTGTTTCAGGAAAACTGTGGGCTGACTGTGTGCGATGGGAAAGTGTATATCTTGGGTGGCCGTAATGAAGAAGACGTGACCGACCGTACATGGGCATTTGATCCACTGCGCGGCCAGCTGACCGAGGAGACGCCACTAACACACAGCATGAGCAACCACGGATGTGTTACTGTCACACAGCAACTACAATTCAAATAAACCGCCCCACCCCCCACTGTTTACTATCAATTAATTATTTTATCCTTGCTGCTCCTAACAAAACTAGTACAAACCATAAGTGTTATTACTTCATTATATTTTGTCCAGGAAGTCCCGAAAAATAGCAATAAATACAAGCTGTGAAAATATCCAACTGTGAAATCGTATATATATTTATGAGTATTTTGCTCTGCGTTGTATCTCTCACTGTTAAAATGCTTTGTCGCTAATGTTACCATTTACATTTTTGTACTGTTCTCTATTAGCTTCAAGTGATCATGTTTGTTTCCTTTGTGTTTTTACATGTCCAAGTACTGTATTATATTTACACAGACTTTAATTACTGTAATTCTAAATCAATAAAAATGATAAAGGTTAAAATATCAAATTGTCTAATACTTTTTTAATAGCCTACAATTTATTAAATCTCCCAGGAGTGACATCACACCTTTGAACGACTATCAACTAAATACCAGTTTATTAGGAGTATCCTTTTCATGCAGTTATCCAATCAGCCAATCATGTATCAGCAGGACGCCTCACAGCAAGAAGGTCCTGGGTCCGATTCCTGGGTTCGGGCATTTCTGTGAGGAGTTTGCATGTTGTCCCCGTTCTCGCATTGGTTTCCTCGGAGTACTCCAGTTTCCTGCTGCAGTCCAAAGACATGCGCATTAGGCTAACAGGCTGTTCTTAGGTGTGGGTGTGAACGTGTGGCGAAAAACAGCTCGCCAGTCTATCACAGGGCAACACACACAACCATTCACACTTACACTCACACCTAGGGGCAATGTGGAACTGCCAATCAGCCTAATGTGCATGTTTTTGGACTGTGGGAGGAAACCAGAGTACCCGGAGAAAACCGGAGTACCAAGCATGGGGAGATCATTCACCCTTGCCAAGCCTAGATTTCGTACCAAGGACCTTCTCGCTGTGACGAGGACGTGCTGACAATACGCCACCGTATAATATGAAACATATAAAGAAAGAGTGAATGAAACAACCACTTCAGGCTATTTGTTAACAGTAAATAGGATGATGTGGAAAATAATTGACCCATCTGGGTTTTTTTTTTTTTGTTGAAAGAAAATGAGTCCTCAATCTCCAAAGGCATTACAATCTCCAAAAATACCATGCCGTGGTTTTATCACTTAATTCATCATTAAATTCCAATATATATATATATATATATATGTCATGTCATTTTCTGAACCGCTTATTCCTAATTAGGGTCGCGGGGAGGCTGGCG
>JAQMYF010040712.1:0-10230 GCA_030014195.1 Neosilurus mollespiculum | reverse complement strand
CTGATTAGAAATTAAGTGTTAATGAGCAGTTGGACAGGTGTACCTAATAAAGTGGCCGGTGAGTGTATATATATATTATATGTGTGTGTACTCAGGGTAGACTCTCAGCGAGGACTCTCAGGGCGACTCAAGTGAAGTGCTTCACAACGATGCTGAGAAGTGAGATGCCACAGTAGTTGTTGCAGTCTCTTCTGTCGCCCTTGTTCTTGTAAAGAGTGACAATGTTGGCAACCCGCATGTCTTATGGTACTTTTAGTAGGCCTCTGTCAGTCTCGAAAGGCTATGGGAACTGCACTCTGGTTGTTGTCAGGTCTGGAACAGTATCACGCGAGCGTGGCATCAGATTTGGCATGACCTTTCTTCACTGTCATCTTCCAAGCTGACCGGTCTGAGGTGGTGGCTGCCCAGGTGCTGAGGTTAGCACCAAGGGTCTTCAGATCTCTCTTGCAGAGGTCTTTGAAGCACAGATGGGGTCTTCCTGTTGGGCGCTGACCTTGTGCCAGTTCTCCATACAGGAGGTCTTTTGGGATCCGGCCGTCGTTCATCCGCACGACGTGGCTGAGCCAGTGCATGCGTCTCTGCTTCAACAGGGTGAACATGCTGGGGATCCCCACTCTCTCCAGGACAGCTGTGATTGTGACTTTTGTCACTGTTCGGCCAAGTGATGTTCAGGATGTGTTGGAGGGAGCGCATGGGAAAGCTTCTGTTCTTGTCAAGCATGGATGGTCCAGGACTCGCTGCCATACAGGAGGGTGCTCACAACGCAAGCTCTGTAGACCTGGATCTTGGTGTGCTTTGTCAGCTTGCTGTCGGAGCACACTCTGTTGGTCAGCCTGGGCATGGTGTTAGCTGCCTTGCCGATGCGCTTGTTCAGCTCGGATTCGATGGACAGAGAGTCGGAGATTGTCAAACCAAGGTAGACGAAGTCGTGGATGACTTCCAGTTCATGGTCAGAGATCATAATCTGTGGCGGATGGTCCACATTCTGCACCAGAACTTGTATTTATTTCAGGGTGATGGTGAGCCCAAAGTCACGGCAGGCCTTGCTGAAGCAATCCGTGAGCAGCTGGAGGTCTTCGGCTGAGTGTGCTGTGATGGCAGCGTCATCTGTGAAGAGAAAGTCTCGCAGGCATTTCAGCTGGACTTTGGTCTTGGCTTTTAGTCTGGACAAGTTGAAGAGCTTCCTGTCTGACCTAGTCCTGAGGTAGATGCCTTCTGTGGAATTCCCGAAGGCGTGCTTGAGCAGAACAGTAAAAAAAGATTCCAAACAGGGTCGGCGCCAGCATGCAGCCCTGCTTCATTCTGCTTTGGATGTTGAATTCCTCGGACATCGAGCTGTCGAAGACCACAGTGCCTTTCATGTCCACGTGGAATGACTGGGTAACACTGAGGAGTCTGGGTGGGCAACTGATCTTGGGGAGGAGCTTAGAGGCCCCCCCCTGCTCACTAGGTCGAACATCTTCGTGAGGTTGATGAAGGCAATGAACAGTGGCTGCCGCTGCTCTCTGCACTTCTCCTGCAGCTGTCTGAGGGAGAAGACCATGTCTATGGTGGACTCTCTGGCACAAAGTCCACACTGCGACTCAGGGTAGACTCTCTCAGCGAGAACTTGCAGTCTCTTCAGAGCGACTTGGGTGAAGAGCTTCCCAACGATGCTGAGAAGTGAGATGCCATGGTAGTTGTTGCAGTCACTCCTGTCCCCCTTGTTCTTGTAAAGTGTAACGATGTTGGCATCCCACGTGTCTTGTGGTACTGTACTCTCTCTCCAGCACAGGCAGAGGATCTCATGCAGCTCTGTGATGAGGGTGACCTTGCAGCACTTCAGCACCTTGGCAGGGATGCTTCCCTTGTGCTTTGCCAGCAGCAAGGGAATCCAGCACCTCACTGAATTCCCTGACGGTTGGTTCCGCATCAAGTTCCTCAAGTGTTGGCAGGCACTCAGTGGCATTCAGGGCATCGTCAGTGACCAAGTTCTCTCTGGCATATAGCTTGGAGTAGTGCTCTACCCAGTGCTCCATCTGCTGTTCTCGGTCTTGAATGACATCACCAGTGGCCGACTTCAGGGGAGCTGTTATCTTCTGTGTTGGACCAAGAGCCTGCTTGATTCCATCGTACATCCCTCTGATGTTTCCAGTGATGGCTGTGGTCTGTATCGAGGAGCAGAGCTCGAGCCAGTAGTCATTGGCGCACTGTCTGGCAGCCTTCTGTACCTTGCCACAGGTGGCCCGGTGGGCCTGGAGCGTGTGCTCGCTGGGCCAGGCTTTGTATGCAGCTAGTGCATGCCGTTTTTCTTCAAGGATGGGTGTCAGTTCTGTAAAGTGGGCCTCAAACCAGTCTGCTGACTTGCTGGTCTTCTTGCCATAAGTTTACATGGCAGCATTGTAGACAGCCTGAAGTGTTCCCATCTCTCTTGGGCTTTGGCCGTGGATGGGCCTGGGAGGGATTTTTCGACGGCTCTCACTAATTCCTCAACCTTCTCCTGGTCTCTCCTTCTTCTTTTTGGTGGAATGCATTTTCTTCTTCACCTTACTTACCTCACCGAACTGGCCAAGACAGGTTGACCAGGAGTTGTGATCGGCACCCTCTCTGGCATTGAAGTCACCAAGGATGAACAACAGCTCCTTCTCTGGGATTCTGCTGCTGGCTGTGCTGAGGTCATCGTAAAACCTGTCCTTATCTTCTGAAGGGTATGTCAGTGTGGGAGCATACTGAACAGGCTGACCGGCCCAGCTGAGGTGTGGAGTTGGAAGGACAGGATGCGCTTGTTGCCCTCGGTGGGTGGAGTGATGGACTCTAGCAGGCTGTTTCTCACTGCAAATCCCACACCGTGTTCTCTGACCTCCTCTGGTGCCTTTCCCTGCCAGAAGAAGAAGTCTTTCTCTTTGACGGACTCAGATCCTGAGAACCTGGTCTCTTGGAGAACGAGGATGCCCATCTGCAGACTGCTCAGTTCTCTGTCGATGTCTGCTGTCTTGCGAGTGTCATCTACTTCCTGCATATTGTCACTGAAACCAGGTGTCATGGTCCAGACATTTCAAATGCCCAGTTTAAGGGCATAGATTTTCTTTGATTTTGATTTGTTGCCTGGTGCGAACTTTGACAAGCTGCTTGTCGGTTTGACCCTAAACCTAACGTACCCAGTGAGGTTAGCAGACCGTGGTGAGGCAGCACCTAGCTGTCCAAGGATTGCCCACCGACGGAAGCAGCCCCTGGCATCTAGCCCTACACCAATCGAGCAGTAGACTTATCACCAGTAGACTGCTGCTTCCCGTGTTGTGTCGATGCTGTGTAGCGAAGCTGGAATGTCCTCTCCAGGGCGCAGTGTCTGGGAAGGAGGGCATGGAGACAGACTGTTACCCAGGCAGTAAGCCCCCCCCCCCCCCCACGACATCACCCGAATGGTCCACTTGAAGGGCAAAGCCGATACACATGGTTCCAGTGCCTTTGCAGGAGTTGCCAGGATGGTGCTGTACAGAGCATCATACTGCCTCAGGGACTCCGGCTCCTGATTTTTCCTCATGGTTGACTCCCGAAGCCTTTCTCTTGGGTTCTCAAAAAACCTGCTCAAAAAAATAAAGGGAACACTTAAACAACACAATGTAACTCCAAGTCACACTTCTGTGAAATCAAACTGTCCACTTAGGAAGCAACACTGATTGACAAACAATTTCACATGCTGTTGTGCAAATGGAATAGACAACAGGTGGAAATTATAGGCAATTAGCAAGACACCCCCAATAAAGCTGTGGTTCTGCAGGTGGTGACCACAGACCACTTTTCAGTTCCTATGCTGTGTCTGTCAGCGTAGTGGCCAGAGCATGGAGACGCTACCAGGAGACGGGCCAGTACATCAGGAGATGTGGAGGAGGCCGTAGGAGGGCAACAACCCAGCAGCAGGACCGCTAACTCTGCCTTTGTGCAAGGAGGAACAGGAGGAGCACTGCCAGAGCCCTGCAAAATGACCTCCAGCAGGCCACAAATGTGCATGTGTCTGCTCAAACGGTCAGAAACAGACTCCATGAAGGTGGTTTGAGGGCCCGACGTCCACAGATAGGGGTTGTGCTTACAGCCCAACACCGCGCAGGACGTTTGGCATTTGCCAGAGAACATCAAGATTGGCAAATTCGCCACTGGTACTCTGTGCTCTTCACAGATGAAAGCAGGTTTATGCTGAGCACATGTGACAGAGGTGACAGGGTCTGGAGATGCCATGGAGAACGTTCTGTTGCAAGCAAAACATTCTCCAGCATGACCGGTTTGGCAGTGGGTTAGTAATGGTGTGGGGTGGCATTTCTTTGGGGGGACGCACAGCTTTCCATGTGCTCGCCAGAGGTAGCCTGACTGCCATTAGGTACCGAGATGAGATCCTCAGACCCCTTGTGAGACCATATGCTGGTGCTGTTGGCCCTGGGTTCCTCCTAATGCAAGACAATGCTAGACCTCGTGGCTGGAGTGTGTCAGCAGTTCCTGCAAGACGAAGGCATTGATGCTATGGACTGGCCTGCCCATTCCCGAGACTTGAATCCGATTGAGCACATCTGGGACATCATGTCTCGCTCTATCCACCAATGCCGCGTTGCACCACAGACTGTCCAGGGGTTAGCGGATGCTTTAGTCCAGGTCTGGGAAGAGATCCCTCAGGAGCCCATCTGCCACCTCATCAGGAGCAAGGAGGCCACACACACACACACACACACTACTGAGCCTCATTTTTACTTGTTTTAAGGACATTTCCTCAAAGTTGGATCAGCCTGTAATGGGTTTTTCCACTTTAATTTTGAGTGTGACTCCAAATCCAGACCTCCATGGGTTAATAAATTTGATTTCCATTGATAATTTTGGGTGATTTTGTTGTCAGCACATTCAACTATGTAAAGAACAAAGTATTTAATAAGAATATTTCATTCATTTAGATCTAGGATGTTATTTTTGTTTTCCAAATATATATTTATATGTGTGTGTGTGTGTGTGTGTGTGTGTGTAAACAGATATATGGCTAAGTAGTAGTAAGAAGTATGGCTAATAAACAAAACACTGAAAATTCCAATTTCTGAGAAAAATATAAGGGTGTCGCAATGTTTTTTTTTTTTGTTTTGTTTTTTTTACTTTTGCATAGCATGAATGAATTTAAAGTCATATGGAATGGTCTAGCAAGTGAAAAAATAAAAAAGTATGTGAACACTATGCCTGAAAGGTTAAATGCTGAAATCAAAGTAAAGTACATATTTAGTATCAAACTAAATGTTTTTTTTCTCAAAAAGGAGCGTTACACACGTTATTTTAATGCACACATGTGAATGACTACTAGGTTTATTTAAACAGGTACTATGCCAGTGCCGTTGTTACAATGTTCTTACTGCTCCCTGACTCAACATTTCCGATCAAGGTTTTTTTTTTTTTTTTTTGAAATGTTCAAAGTTTGGCCAAATCCTTCATGTTCCTGGAGACCATACAACATTCTTATGTTTCTACTGCATTGCTACTGTGCTGTACAAGAAGGTGTTGGAAGTGTATCAATCAGGTTTTGGTTGTATTTAATGCATTCATCTGAGCATACACGAACTTACCACCAAAATTTACTGACTGGTTAATATTCAGATTTTATTTGTAAATAATTGTACTAAATAAACCCATTGTTGTTGTTGATTGTGTATATTTATGATATCCCAATTAATATTCATTCATTCATTCATTTTCTGAACTGCTTAATCCTAATTAGGGTCGCGGGGAGACTGGCGCCTGTACACCCTGGACAGCTTGCCAGGCCATCGCAGGGCCAACAGTCACAAAACCATTTGCACTCACACTCACATCTAGGGGTGATTTGGAACAGCCAATTAGCCTACCATGCATGTTTTTAGACTGTGGGAGGAAACCCACGCAAGCACAGGGAGAACATCCAAACTCCAAACACAGAAACATCTGAGCTGGGAATCGAACCTAGGACCTTCTTGCTGTGAGGCGGACATGCTAACCACTACGCCACCGTGCCGCCCCCAATTAATATGTAATCTCAATTTCCCTTCATAATACTACAAAATAAAAATCTTAAGTTGGGTTGTCAATACTCATGCCATGTGTGTTTTATTTCTTCTTAGACAGCATAGAGGCCAATGTTGAAAGCGCTGAGGTGAACGTCCAGTCTGCAACACAGCAACTTGCCAGTGCTGCAAATTACCAGGTAACTCACTGCCCTAGAGGGGATTTCATCTTGTTTGACGAGCCTTCTTCTAAGTTGCTAACCCTATTTAGCCTGTTTACTAATGGCAGGTTAAACTACCTATTACTAACTATTCAAGTGGCTAAAACAAATTGGGTGAATCTAAGTAATGTCGGTAAATTGTAGCTAATAGCCTGTACTGGTAATTACCTCTGCCATACAGGCAATGTTTTACCTCTGGTTTGTGTGATTGTTAGCAAGACTACATCAGAAGTTATGTGCAGATTGTCAGGAAATTTCTACCAGAGGTGGAAGACTTCTGTTCAATTTTGGAGATGATCCACATAAAATTCTGGATTCAGGGATTTTTGAAAGTCTTCCTTTACTCTGTAAGAGAGGCTGATGTTTTTTGTGAGTGTGGTATTACAGCAGGTGCAGCATGGGGTGTTGTGTACTTTCTGTAATTGTTTTTCAGCTTGGCAGAGGTTTGCGTTCCTCGAGCGCTCCTGTTTACAAAGTATTTTAATTTAATTTAATAATTTAGTTTTTATTTTATTTTTAAGTGACCAAAAGCAAAAAAAAAGTTACATATGATGTGGAAAACTTTCACTAAAAGTGACAACATACATTATCTGTTTTTAAAGAAAATAATAAAATAATCCTAATTTAACACATGTAATTTCATTACCCTGGGAAATGCTATACTTTCACCTGTAATTTCTCATATTTTTCCATCCTTGGTTAATGCTAATTAAACTACTGTATTTTCCGGACTATAGAGCGCATCGGAATATACGGCGCACAAACTAAATTTTAAAAGAAAAAAATATATATTTTCGTATATTAGCCGCACCACACTATAAGCCGCAGTTATATACTGCTACGTAGTGAAATGAGATATTTACACAAAGATTTTGTAAATGTTTATTTACATACCTTAATTGTTTCCAAACGGTGCCTGTAACACAGCAGTAAAACGACTGATTGAACAAAACAGAAAAGTCATTAATGTTTTTATTCATCCTCCTCCTGTGCACTGAAACCACTGAAGTCGTCTTCTTCAGTGTCGGAGTTGATGTGGAGCAGCTCAAAACACACGTGAAATGCGTTCTCTCGTGGCCAGTTGTTTTCACCATAATGGATGACGCTCCTGTCTTGTTAACAGTTCTAGTTAGAGGCAGGTCAACCATTACTTCATCCATATTTATGATGTCTGATGAAATTCTCGGCTAGTTTTGTTTCAATAAATTTGTGGAAGTTTGCAACTTTTTTGGGTGGAAGTTGCTGACAGACAGTCGTCTGCGCCCTGATGGACAGATCTTTTCGTCTCCTAAATCTAAAACACCATGACTGTCCACCTTTAAAATCTTCAATACCCATTTCGCTGGTGATTGTGTTATCTTTCAGTCGGATCTGCATGGTGGATACACCTCGGCCTCCTGCTCACTGTGTGTTCACCCAGTCCTCAAGAACATTTTCAAGTTTAGGCCATCTGCTTTTAAGACCTCTAAAAGCCTTTGTTGTCCTTTGGCATTGAATCAGTTCTTCACGCTGCCATCTCCAACGTCTCACCATTGATTCATTAACGGCAAGCTTACGTGCAGAAGCTCTATTTCCTTCCTGGATAGACAGATCGATTGCTTTCAACTTAAAAGCTGCATCATATGACTTTCCATGATGAGGGTGTGAAAAATATTTTGCATTTGTGCGTGTTCGCTGCTTGCTTCGAGTGCGCCAAAAACTACCAGTAGCGTCTTCTTCTTTACATTGACCCCAGCAGTTAGCGAAGTAAAATCTATAGATTAGCCGCATCGTTGTACAAGCCGCAGGGTTCAAAGCGTACGAAAAAAGTAGCGGCTTATAGTCCGGAAAATACGGTAATACAGATAAATTAGGATTAAGTCTTGGATCCACAAGTAAGCATGATGCAGCCATCATTAATTTGGTCACCAAGGCAATACATTAACATTAGTGTATTAATCATATCTATGTCTTTCCACAGCAAAAGTCTCGTAAGAAGATGTGCATTCTCATTGTAATCCTGGCTGTGGTGATTGTGATCATATCCCTTATCATCTGGGGTTCATTTAAAGGATAAAACTTCTAATTTCACCTGGTTCATCACAGATGAGCATTGAAAAACCAAACAGAATTCTTTCCTGATCTTAATTTTTGTTGTTATTCCGGTGATATACAAAGTTGATGTGAAGTTAAAAAAAAAAAAAAAAAAAAAAACAAGCATGAAAAACCTAGCTTATTGTCATCACACGCTATATAGAAACAAAAGAAATATACATTTTCTAACCAATGATTAGTCATTATTTTATGTTCAAATTTCCAGGTCATGACAATTTTTAATTATTCAACATAAATAACAATCAGAAATAAATCTTATTCCTATTCTTCTGGAATGCCAATTATTTTATAAATCACTCATTCCACCTGATGCTTTGCTACTTGCTTATAATAATGAAAAGAAAGAAAGCAGGTAGCACAACATGGTATTTGGTGGCTACTAGTTTTTAGTTTAACATACATTAACAAATATATAAATACGAATATAGCCAATCATTTCATGGCCCTGTTATGTGGTTGTATAACTATATACCACTTCTGTTTAAAGGGTTCACTTAGAAATCTCATTGTTTTTTGAAAGAAAACCACTTTAAAAAAAAAAAAAAAAAAAAAAAAGTGAGGCTCATGTTTTGCAACTATTATACTTGTGTTCCATTGGCACATTGTGTTCGCAAATCCAAGTTTGTGACATTAAAATGTTAAAGATAAATTATTATTATTATAAAACCCTTTTGCAATTCTGTCAGAACAGCTAAACAATGTTGTGTTGATAAAAGAAGCAATACATTTGGCCTTCTTTAGGCTAGTTCTTTCTTCTGACATGCATCAATCTGTATTTTTTTCAATTTGTATATTTTTCTGAAAAATGGAGGTTATTCCATGAGAGATAGTGTCAAGAATATAAGGCTCTCATACAAAGATACCTACTGCTCCCTTCACAGAACAGCACAAACTCGTTTTAGCCAGGATAGAAAGAGAAGCTTGTGCACAACTGAGCAAGAGGATAAGTACATCAGAGTCTTTAGTTTGAAAAATAAATGCCCAACAGATCCTTAATTGGCAGATTAAATACTACGTGCAAAATACCAGTCTCAACAGAGAAGAGGCAACTCCTGGAGTTGCATAAAATAAGCCATATCTGAGACCGGTCAATAAAAGGAAAATATTAAAATGGACATCAGAACACAGCCATTGGACAAAAGAAGCTTGCAAGGAAAAGTGATAGATAGTTTTAAACTAAGTTTGAGGTGTTTGGGTCAAATTAACTTTTATAAGGCGCAAAAACAAAGCAAAACATCCTGGGGGAGTTCTCCAAGCTGTCTTGTCAAGCATGGTGGGTGAAATGTGATGGTCTGGGAGATGGTAAAATGGGTAAAACAGTGATGGTAAAATGGGAGGTTTGTTCAGGTTAAAAGGCTATCAGTTCATTTTGCAACACCATGCCATACCCTGTGGATGGTGTTTGATTGAAACCACTTTCCTCCTACAACAGGACAGTGACCCAAATTATACAGAAACTATTTAGAGAAGAAGCAGTCAGAGAGAGAGAGAGAGAGAGAGAGAGTGTGTGTAATACAACATAATACTATTTTACATTTCTTGTTCCGATTAACACTATCCACATGATTATTTTTTTTTTTAACAAAAAGCATTTGCAAAGAGATTCAGACTAGGATGCTTGATAATGATTAAAGGTTTAAAACTTGAATTGCCTTCTGCTAATTGCTATTTATTGGAATTAATTTTACTGTGCATACTTAAATTTAACTACCTTGTTCTTCATTCCTATTTCATCAATGATTGATGGAAACTAGCACTGTTGTAAGGTGATGGAGTCTAAATATTTAATTTTAATTGCTGAATTTTTAAATTTTAACACAATTGTGATTTACAATTAAGACAAAATTAATTTTTTAAAAAATTGTTTAAAATTAACACAATTGTAAGCTTAAATACATGTGTGTGTGTGTGTGTGTGTGTGTGTGTGTGTGTAT
>JAQMYF010040710.1:0-10234 GCA_030014195.1 Neosilurus mollespiculum | reverse complement strand
TGTATATATATATATATATATATATATATATATATATATATATATATATATATATATATATATATATCTCTATATCTATAGGAGGACAGCGGGAAAGCCCACCCCCAGCCATACAAGTACATGTGATCCCTCCCACCCCACATACACACCTATATCCTTGTTTGGTTCTTTGATTTATCACCACCTGTTTTGCCACAGCTGCTTAGAAACCTGTGTAACTATGAGGAATTTTTTGACCAGTACGCTTCCCTTTCACAACCTTCCCATTTTATTTTTACTTGGTCCAGATTTTAAGCATGGCTGACTGGGAACAACCAACATCTTTTGCAACATTCCATGACGATTCATCTTCTTCAAGAAGTTTGATAATCCTCTCCTTTGTTTCAACTGACATCTCTCGTGTTGGAGGCATGATCAATGTTAATCAGCTCGGTTCAACAGCTCACTAAGGTGTGCAAGCACTCTTTTTTAACTGCAGACTAATTAGCAGATGTAATTGGGTTCAGGTGTTTGTTTTAGAACTGCAAAGTACATGGTGAATCCATAATATTTTCCTCAGAATTGAGTCATTCCATAGTTCCTCTGTTTGATCTGTTGCAATTGACTACAATTTTCTTTTTTATTTTTGTAAGAGCTTCATAAAGCCAGAAAGTTGGAATGTTCATTGAAAATAATTCCATGGCATGTCTTGATTGGATTTTTTTTCCAATTTTTTAACAATTGAATTAATGAAGGGAAAAATATACTAATACAGGTTTATAAGACCACTTATTTAGCTTGACATTAGTAATGAGTATTTAGTGGACAAACTCATGTGTCTTATGACCTAGGTTGACTAAAAGTTGTTTTAGTGTCTTGAGTGAATGTACTCTTTGTTAACCTGTTTTGTACGTGGACTACAGCACATCTTTTTATCTAAATGATCTTGACATAGTTGATAGACAAGTTCTTGTGTGGCACTGTTAATCTGTCTCTAATCATGCAACTGCTGAGTTTAGCAATGTTTCAGATGACCACCTGTTCCTTGTTTTCCTTTTTGTTAAAGGTCATATACCATATATCGAATTGGTTTCTGTGTCTGTTAAAGGAGCTGTTTTCGCTGATCCAAGGCTTCCTTGCCATCCTGATTTATAAAAGACTGTTACACCCCTGCATATTCAGAACGGCTTCTAATGAACAAACCGTGTGTTGCATTCTGTGTCTTGGTTCCTTTGTTACAAGTCTCTCCTGGGCCCAGAGATGAGGAGGGAGAGGAGAGCAGAGGGAGAACGAGAAGGACGGTAGTGGGGTACTCCCAATTGTCTAACAATGAACATCTTCCAAGAGTGGTGATTCCATACTTTTTGCCAGGGGTTGTATAAAGAAATTAAAACAAAGACAAACCATTGAATGAGTGGGTGTGTCAAAACCTTTGACTGGTACTGTAGGTGTTTGTAAAAGTGAATACTTTTTAAGTTTTATTTATCACTTATGTCAAAAACTTTGATGAATACAGAACAAAGATTTCGCAGAAAATAGAAACCCTGTTTTCTAAGAGCATGCAAATGCAGTGATAATTATCTAACAACTGGGCAAAAATAATTGTAGCATTCCACAAAAAACAAATAACTCACTGCTTAGCAACCCACAAGAGCTCATGGCTAATGCTACCAAAAATGCCATACCTTTCAATGATTGGAGTTTCTGCAGGGTTAAGGGCTGCCTGTTGGTTTTGTGGTGGGTCTTCGTGCCCCAGATTGCCACTGGCAATGCCTTCACAAACAGAGTCTTGGGTGTGATTTCTAAACCTGGACCATTGCTAACACACACATCTCCTCCCAGTTGAATCTGACCAAAAAAAACGAACAAAAAAAAAACATACACGCAATAGACAAAAAAGTCAAAAGCATCTACACACAAAGTGTAATTAAAGTGTAAACCAATGATGGAGAGGTCTTCTTTACAGTTCTACATATGTACTGTATCTGTAGTTGCTCAGGTTGTGTAGCTATGCTCATAGTATATATACAAATATTGTAAAAAAGACTGTACCTTATCTTCTTTTAGGGATTCAGATTGTTCCCCTCCGTTGGCACTCGCAGACTCTGCAACTATGTATAACATATTGTAAAGATACTCAGCATATGCGTATATTCCTTTTAACAGGAAGCTATACTTACAAAAAATCTGAGAATTACACTGTAAATGAGCCAACTTATTTATGAAAAACATGTTTCTAAAAGTGTAGAATAATACACATTTATAATATGACTAATTTCTATCTACAGAAAACTATAGTGGTAACCTGAGTCTTTGGCAATATGGCAGTGCGCAAGAGTGCAACAGCTTTAGGGTTCTTTGTTTAAGGATGTGGAGAGGTTTACAGAGCCTGTGCTTTTTTATATCAAGTGCTGCGCTGATAATGATTTTGACTGACAAGCAAATTTAGACCTTTCTCAACCAGAAACCCTGGATGACAATTGAGGTTCTGAGTCTCCTTAAGCGTCACAACCCTGCATTCAAGTCAGGGGATGAGGCACAGTACAGAGTGAACTTAAGGAGGGGCATTAAGGAGGCAAAGGAGGCAGCAGTGCTGACGCGGTAATAAGTGAAGAGCTGAACCGCCTCTTTGTTTTGAGGCTGATTTTTCTGCCCCAGTACTTCACTCACCCAACACCATAATTAAGTTTGCATACGACACCACTGTTGTTAGACTCGTCTCAGGTGGTGATGAGACAGTATACATGGATGAGGTCCAGAAACTGACAGCGTGGTGTTAAGTGAACAGTCTGCGTCTGAACTACTGAGCTTCAGGAAGAAACATGACTTGGATCTTTCCTGGTCACACAACACCAAGGCTACAGTGAGAAGGGCATGTCAGAGACTGCACTTTCTCCGAGTGCTCAGGAGGAATAACATGGAAAAGAGGCTATTTATTTCTGCACATATTTTTAATATTTTATATTGCACTGCGTACAATGACAATAAAGCTATATTCTATTATATTCATTGAGATTATGTAAGTGACCACATGCTTAATGATGCCTTTGTAACAGTCAGAGAATAGTTGTAACACTATTTTACACCACAAGGTGGCACTTCTCTCTCTTGCACTGTAGTAATGTGCCTCTCTTAATATGTTACACATCCGATCTCCATTTTTTACTATTTCCTCATAACGAGTCTGAGCCTCTGTCTATCAACCATACCTACACTAAACTGGGTATTTGCCAAAGGTTGCAACACTTCACTCCAGTGCTCCACCAGCTCTCTGCAGACATGCAGAGGGAAAAAGGGCCTAGTTCCAGATGAAGGAGCATGGTGAGCTCTCATTTAGCCACACAGGTCTACTGAGGCATGGGACAGTTTCGAGTAGAGAATCCCAGACTAAAAATGGTGTGTGTGTGTGTTTTCTGAGGAGTTGTTACAGTGCAAGATGGAAAAAAATACATTTGATTAATGCTTTTAATCAAATGAAGCCTAGTTTGCAGCTTTTTCTGTTAATTCCCTCAGGAAATAGTCACTCCAACAACAGTACTTCCCTAAAAATAAAAATAGCCTCGTCATTCAGTGTGCTGTCTGCTCAGCACGGGTCCTTAGCTCAACTTTTGCTGTGATAAAACATAATCTGGGGTCATACAATCAAATCTAAAGAACACATATTCTTATGGATTAGTCTGTAGCATGAAGGCCATGCATTGAACTTTGTCTCACAACTTTGCAACCAATAAACAATCTTGCCTCATATAATTACAAACCATTGTTCATTTTTTAAGGCTTCACTCAGATTGGACTTCCTCTCACCTTTACCTGCCAAAACACTTCCACACCAACAAAGCCCCTACAGGCAACATGCAAACTCCACACAGAAAAGCCCTGGGCTCGAATCCAAAACCTTCATGCAATGAGGCAACAGTGATAACCACTATGTGGCCTGCAGTTACAACAGCTATGGCAAAATGATGATTTACAATCATTACAAACATGACTTAAAGGGTGTCTGAGCAGGGACTGTACTCAAGTTAAATTTTATTGTGACAGAATACATGTCAAGATGTAAATAATAATAATAATAATAATAACAACAATAATAATAATACAGATCAGTGAAACATTAATACTCTTACCCAACTTAAAAGATCTCTTTAACTAATTTAAGGGTATTTTGGAGATTCAAATTAAACTGATTATAATTTTTTTTTTACATTGCAATTTCACTTATACCAGGTGTGTATACATTAATGCAGGTCTAACTAGTTATTTTCAAAAATCTGTGAATGATATATTTGTTGTATTTACTTCGTAAGGTCTTTGTTGAACTCTGGGTTACAGAATCTTTGACAGAAAAAATAAGCACATCATAAATATGAGAGATAATGACTTTATTTGTCATTCAGATATACAGGTGTATACAGAACGAAATGTCGTTGCATTTGCTCGCTACAGTGTAAGAGATGAAAAATGACATGAATATATGAAATATGAAATATAGACAGTATTTACATAAAAATAGAAAAAAACATATAGTATTATATAAATATATAATAAAAAGCAATGCACATAGTATAAAAATATGCAGTAAGGACAGTATAACAGTATAGTGGAAAATAGCAAAAACTGTGCAGAATATATAGAGTATAGTGCAAATGGCAAAAACTGTGCAAAATATAATAAATTGAGGTTTAAAGTGCAGAGAGTAGAACAGTCTGTGGATTTGTGCAATCTATGAAAGAGTCTGATGGCCTGGGGAAAATTTTTTTTGAACTTTGTAGTTCTGCACCGGATGCTGCAAAATTTTCTTCCAGGGGGCAGAAGTGAAAAAAGTCTGTGGTGGGGTTGTGAGGCATCCTTGATGATGTTTCTGGCTCGAGATAAACACTGCTGAGGAGCAATGTCCTGCACAGAAGGAAGGGAGCACCCGATGATTTTCTCAGCTGTTCTCGCCACTCTCCTCACGTTCCTCCAGTCGGTAGCAGTACATCCTCCGCACCACACAGAGATGCAGTTAGTGAGGATGTTCGCTGCAGTACTCCTGTAGAACGTAATGAGGATGGGCGGGGGCAGGAGGGCTCTCTTCATCCATAATGGCAAACATGACAACAAAGATTATGTTTCCCAAACCTTGTTAAGTAAGTGATACCTAAGGTTACATTTGAAATACTCCAACTTATGGGCTTCCCCATTCTCCTATCCAGAGTGTGATGAATATCTGCTACACGTACAGCTGCTGATCCTTAAATTTTAATGTTTGGTTTTTTTTCTGGCTTGAATGTTTCTGAGCAGCTAAAACTGTAAATGGTAAGTTGACTGCAATTATATAATAAATACAGCTTTTCTACCTTGATCGCTCACCCCCCCCCCCCCCATTCACAAACAAATAGTAACAGAACTCTCATGGAGGGCACTGTCTGCACATCAGGAGTAACTCAGGACCCTGTGTTTTGCCCATCTTTAATATGAGGACAGGAGGAGATAGGGTGATAGAGGGTGACATGCTAATGGTTGAGCCACTGTCACCCAAGACGGGAAAGTTTCCCAATAAGGAATATTATACATTTACCCCAGTAGAAGAAATAAAAAAATAAATAAAATTTTGTTTCAATAGCATTAGCAGGGAAAACAGTCTATCCTCACCACTGCTTGTTGTTGAAGACGTGGAGCTCAGCTTCTTTAGTAGTTGCTGCTGTAGCTATATATTCAGAGCTCTGAGCGTCCTGTTTTCAGTTTTAATTTCCACCACAAATGTTTCCTGCTCTTCCCTAAACAGAAGAAAATATGTCATGACTAAAGTGAAATTATAATATTAGGTAGTTGTAGTGATGGGTAGTAGTGCACATGCACAGTATTCAGAAAAGCTAGAAAGGTAATTGTGTGACATAAACAAGTAGCACCCTCATACCATGTAAAAAAAAAAAAAAGGCACATCACACAATGAACTGGAGAATCTAAACACTGTTACCTTTGGGATACAATTAATGTATTTTTTGATCAAAGTAATCTGCCTAGGGAGGCACGGTGGCTTAGTGGTTAACATGTCTGCCTCACAGCAAGAAGGCCTGGGTTTGATTCCCAGCTCGGGCGTTTCTGTGTGGAATTTGCATGTTCTCCCCCGTGCTTGCATGGGTTTCCTAGAGGTGCTCCGGTTTCCTCCCACAATTCAAAAATATGCACGATAGGCTGATCAGCTGTTTTAAATTTCCACTAGGCGTGAGAGTGACTATGAATGCTCGCATGTGTGTTGGCCCTGCGATGGCCTGGCGAGCTGTCCAGGGTGAACCCCACACTCGCCCAGAGTCGGCTGAGATGGGTGCCAGCCTCCCCTCGACCCTAATTAGAATTAAGTGGCTTAAAAAAAATTAATGAATAATCTACCTATATGGAAACATTTCTGTTATTAAACAATAATATTGTTAATGACAATAAGAAGATTTAATCCAACAACAGGTTATTGATCAATTCTCATGTCAGGACACCTTGACAGGAACGCAAAATTCTGGTTTAAGTCCATTCAGTAGCCCCTTACTGTTTTTTTATTTTTATTTCTTGTTGCTGCAAACACACATTGTGATTTTTTTCTGATAAAGCTGCTGTTTTTCTTTTGCTTCTTGATAAAGTTTCTGAGGGACAACAGTCATCATCCTCTTCTGAAAATGAATCTGTGAGGGTATGCTCTCTTATTTTGTTTCTTGGCATTGGGCACAGGGGAGAGTTCTTGTTTCCCATTTTTATTTCTTGTTGAATGGCCAACAGGTTGCTTCTCTTGACCTTCTCTGCAGAGTTTTTTCCTGAGCTGTTTGGAAACATGGATTAAAACATCATTTAAAATTACAAGTTTACAGTCATAGTGTTTACAAATAAGTACAAATTCAGCAAACTCACAGTCAAACATAACACTAAACCATGTGAAAGTGTACCGGAAATATGAATAACCTGTAGCCTGATCACCCGAGGGCGACATGTATTATACAGTGGAATAAAATGAAGATTTTGGGACTCAGATCTGTTCCAGGAACGTGTGTATGTAGCTGAGTTTGCCACTGTGTCTTCAATGAGTTTGAATAAAGTGGGGAAGAAATGCCTCGTGCAGCTGCAGCTGATTCTCTAAATTCATGAATCCTTATCATTTCTCCTTTATATCTTTCCTTTCCCTCTGTTGGGCCTCAGTCTTGGACACACACTCTATTGGTTTTCTTCAGTCATGACGCAAGAATTAACGGGTGAGTGGTGGCCTGTGATTGGTCAGTTTTTACGGTGATGATGCTTGGGAGTTGTAGTTCTCTCATATTAATTATTCTGTGAGTATCACTTGATTGATGAGCCCTTTCACAATTTTTGCTGAGATGTTAGTTAACACTAGAAACATAATTTTTTTGTTTCAGATATCGTGACTCACCCTTCAGCAACAATATTTGAAAAAATCATCCTGCCAGCGCACCCAGCAAATGTTCTCAGTGGCACTGCTGTCAAAGTCCTTTATGTACGTCATGGGAACGATTTGTTTGCATCCATCATCTATGTATCTGACACAGGCAAACATTTTCTCTGCCAAATTATGTTAATCTTAGTTTACACTAGTTTACTCAGTTTGATTTGCTTGTGCGCTTGTCAGTCAAGGCGAGTAGCCAATGAGTGTGAGGCAACAGAAAATCCTCTCAGCTCGGCTCGCGCGCTTCCCGCCATTGCAAGTCGATTCGCTCGTGAACTTTTCATTTAAGGCGTCTTGTTAAAAAGTGTAGGATCGAATCGAACTCAACGGCGGGAAGCGCGCGAGCTGAGCTGAGAGGATTTTCTGTTGCCTCAACACTGATTTGAAGTGTGGAGTTTCCTACATGACAGGTAAAAAACACACATAAATCCATCTTTATCTACAACAGAATCTGTTCATATTTAATTTAAAATGAGAGAAAATGTGAACCCGGTTCATTAACCTACATGTTGATATAATTGATCCTTAAGGCTGGATTTAAAAATAAATTTCCAGTTTCTCATCAGCGCCGCATCCGGAAATTGGAGCCCGCATCATTTTTTATTATTATTTTTAAGCCACACTCAAAACTTCAGAGCGCGTAATACCTGCTTTGCTTAACCAAATGAAGCAGCTTCATAGACGGCTGACCGACCGGTACGTTAGATGTTAGCATCGGAAACCTTCCTCAAAGCTCCAGTTCACATGAACTAAACACAACAAAACACATCCTCACTGTCCACAGCTCCACATTCAATACACACTTCACCCTCCATTTACCCTACCCCTATTTCCTGGATTTCAGATTTCCTGTACAAAATCTGGCACCGGACATTATTTGTTTATTCCGGAAAAATGCTCGGACAAGTCCGGGAATCTATGATGGAAGTCCGGGTCGGTCATGATTTTCCATCTTCCCTCCTGTCCGGCCCGGTCCCGTCCGATGGATGGACAAAAATGAAGCAGCAGAGGGGCACGAAATAATGTCAGATGAACAGATAGTGGCCTCAGTGACAGGAGAGTGAAGTGAAAGTGCAAGTGAGGACAGTGACAATGAGCCGGAACCCACATTTAAAATGAATGTGAATAAAGATTGTGCTGATTCGCTCATTCAGTTTGTGGAAACACAATATTGTGTATGGAGTGTCGGATAAGTATGTAAAAGTCCGGGAATGCTGCTGAATAATGGTGATTGCCGGACTGATTATAGTAAATGTCCGGGAGAGTGTAGGGACGCCGGACGTTAGCGATTGCTGGACTTTTGAGGTTCCCGGACAGCCTATCCCCCCAATAAACCTGGGAAATCGAGGGTCAAGTATACTGTGATTATAACCGGTAATATAATTCATAACCTACCGTGGTAATATTCTTGAAACAGGCGGAAATGTTGATGAAAATGCCTGCCTGAAGAAGTAACTCATTCTGTTGTGCTGAATCCCTCATAAGTAACACCCCAGAACATCAATAACAGGTCTAATGACGTCACTCGCCATCACTTACACCCATGCATCTTAAAGTGCACCGTCTTGCACTGCACTTTCTTGGTTTAAAAAAAACCCTTTAACTTCATTGTTGTTTAAATTCACCATGCTTTTGTTCATGAATTGTGTCTGTTATTGACTCCATGTTCTTTTTATTAATTTTAGAATGTCAAAACGCAAGTACAAGTTGTACTTGGAGCGAAACAGCACCCTTAAATAACCCCGTGCAAGACTGAAAAGAGGGGATTGGGATGCAAGTCAGTTTATAAAAGATGTGGTAATCCCTTGGAATGTAGTCATGAGATTTGACCTGATAATGTAAATTGAAGATTGCAGAGAGGTCAAATGGTTTTGTAAATGTTTTCAGACCATGTCCGTGACCAGTGGCAGGAATGAACAGTTCAGTTCCAGTACACATTCTGCTGATGTTGAGGTGAGAGACTAATATGCTCTTAAAATTTGTGGTAAGATATTATTACCACACATATTATTTCTTACTTTGTGTTTGTGCCATCATCTCTACACCTTCTGCAGACCATGTCTCTACCTGGCCGTCTTAATCTCCAGGCAGATCCAGGTGATACGATCGACCTGGTGAGCTCTTCTACCCAACCGCACTTGAGTGCTTTTTATGAAGAAAGATTGCCATTTATTATTTTAGGCTTAATTTGAGTAAGTTATGTTTCCTAAAGCTGGCTGTCTGTTCTTAAGTACCATGGAAATGTAAACATTTAGACTTGTCCAGGGTTTACACTCAGTCAGAATTGTTTTGTTGATGTCTCAGTACCTTCAGGTACTGCCATCTAATGACAGTGAAGATGACAATGAAGTCAGAACAGGTTCAAGCTGCATAAATCTTAAGGTGATGGCAGGGCTGTTGTGTGACACTGATTAGCTGGGATGTAACGATTCACTAAACTCATGTTTCAGTTCAATACATAATACTTGGCTCATGGTTTGATAGAAATATATTTAAAGTAAGAATCAAACTTAGATCTTAAAGTTCTTATTTATTCCTTCTTACAGCTTTTGTTTGTACTGTACTCTGAATGGGTGTTCTTTGTGGCACTTCAATTCATGTCTTTATCTTGTCACTTATCTGAGCTGCAATCAAGTGATGTCAGCCAGCAGTTTGATTGTGATTCCTCACCTGAAAGGGGTCTTAAAGATGATTCAGACATTGAAGATCTTCCAGAGAATGATTCTCCTGGACAGATTTTTGACACAGACCTGGGGCCTCATGTACAAAGGGTGCGTACGCACAAAAACGTTGCGTACGCACTTTCCCACGGAAAAGTTCAGATGTATC
>JAQMYF010040709.1:0-10235 GCA_030014195.1 Neosilurus mollespiculum | reverse complement strand
GGGAGGCTGCCCTCCAGACCTGGGAGACCCAAGCGTGTAGTTAGGGTCTCCTGGGAATGTTTGGCGGAGTCTCCTGTTAGAAGGGCCTTCAACTCCCACCTCTGGCAGAGCTACAACCACATCCCACTGGAGACCGAGGACATAGAGTCCAAATGGGCCATTTTTCATGTCTATATTATTGAGGCAGCCAAGAGCTGTGGCCGGAAGGTCATTGGTGCCTGTTGTGGGGGCAACCCCCGAATCAGGTGGTAGACACTTGCAATAAGGGGGGCTGTCAAGCTGCAGAAGGAGGCCTGTCAGGTCCTTTTGGCCTGTGGGACTCCTGAGGCAGCGGACAGGTACCGACAGACCAAACGCACGGCAGCCCGGGCCATCGTCGATGCAAAATCTCGGATGTGGAAGGAGTTCAGTGAGGGCCTGTAAAAAGACTATCGGTTGGCCTCGAAAAGTTTCTGGACCATCATCCGGCACCTCAGAAGGGGGAAGCAGTACTCCACGAACACTGTTTACAGTGGAAGTGGAGGAGCTGCTCACCTCGACTGGGGATGTTGTCAGGAGGTGGAAGGAAAACTTCGACCTCCTCAATCCCACCAACATGCCCTCTGTGGAAGATGAAGAGCCTGGGGGTTCAGAGGGGGTCTGCCTATCACTGTGGCTGAGGTCGCTGAGGTACTTAAAAAGCTTCTCAGTGGCTGGGCTCCGGTGGTGGATGAGATCTGCCCTGAATACCTCAAGGCTCTGGATGTAGTAGAACTGTCTTGGTTGATACGTATCTACAACATCGCATGATCATCTGGGGCCATAGCTCTGGATTGGCAAACTGGGGTGGTAATTCCCCTTTTAAAAAAGGGGAATCGGAGGATCACACTCCTCAGCCTACCCTAGAAAGTATATCCTGGAGGGGGCATGGGAGTTTGCCCAACCAGTCCACATGTACTTTGTGGACTTGGAGAAGGCTTTCGACTGTATCCCTCAGGCTATCTTGTGGGGTGTGCTCCGGGAATATGGTACACTAGACCTGTTGCTACGGGCCATTCGGTCTCTGTATTGCCAGAGCTTGGTCCGCATTGGTATCAACATGTCAAATTCGTTTCCAGTGGGGGTAGTACTCCGTCAAGGCTGCCCTTTGTCACTGGTTCTGTTCATAATTTTTATGGACAAAATTTCTAGGCGCAGCCAAGGTGTTGAGGGGATTCTGGTTTGGTGGTCATAGGATCTCGTCTCTGCTTTTTGCAGATGACGTTGACCTTTTGGCTTCATCGAGCCAGAACCTTCAGCTCTTGAGTGTGAAGCAACCTTGATGTAAATCATCAGCAACTCCAAGTGCGAGGCAATGGTTCTCAGCCGGAAAAGGGTGGAATGCACCCTCCGAGTCTGGAATGAGGTCCTGCCCCAAGTGGAGCAGTTCAAGTATCTCAGGGATTTGTTCACAAGTGAGGGAAGGATGGAGCAAGAGATTAAAAGGTCCAGCCTCTGCTGTAAAGTGGAGCTTGTACCGGTCCATCATGGTGAAGTGAGAGCTTGAATTTAAAAAGCTCTCAATTTACCAGTCGATTTACATTCCAACCCTCACCTATGGTCACAAGCTTTGGGTAGTGACCAAAAGAACGAGATCATAAATACAAGTGGCTGAAATGAGCTTTCTTCGCAGGGTGGCAGGGCTCTCCTTTAGAGATAGGGTGAGAAGTTCTGTCATACAGGAGGAGCTCGAAGTAGATTTAGAGGAGCCAGTTGAGGTGGTTCAGCCATCTGATTAGAATGCCTCCCGAATTCCTCCCTGGTGTGGTGTTTTGTGCATGTCCAACCGGGAAGAGACCTCGGGCCGACCCAGAAAACGATGGAGGGACTACGTCTGTTTAAAGGGTGGTTCAACATTTTCACAAACGTACAAACCGTACATTAGGAGAAAGGGGTTAGTGCCCAGTGTACGCTTTTCAAACATAATGAAAACGTTGGTCAAGATCATGCTGGACAATTCATGACCACATTCAGCATTTGCTATGTAATCTGATTCTGATCTCTTGTGCATATCAATAATTTAATTTGTACTTTGAACATACTTTCTAAACGGGGCGTTTGAAAAAATGAACCAGTGTTTTATAGTCTTACTACATTTCCAAATTTACAAGTTTATTTACTTCCCATCAACTAACCCAAAGTGGGTGTGCTGTGAATTTTACAACATAAAATGGAAAAAATATTGTAAGACACGTTGCTAAAATAGCTATAAAATTAAAGTAAAGTATAGTAAAAACCTTCTGACTACATGCATACATCAGGTAAAATACCACACTTGTTCTCAATACAATATTAAACAGCTTACTCAACACAACAACCATATTTCACTTGAACATTTTATAAATTAATTCAGTATATTGTCTGAACCTGGGGTTCAGCAGTTTGACCCAAGACATATCATACATGTGTACGTGTATGTCAGTAATGCTATAAAAGTGGAAATTAGCATTTAATAACTTTTGCCCTCAGCTTCTTTAAATCGTATGAACAATTTTTATTAGAATCATGTTATTTTATCAATTTTCATAAATGCTAAAAATAGCTAAAATTAACTGTTTGCAAATATCTCATTCTACAGTAGTGTACATTTTTGTTCTAGTGTGTGCATGAATTTTGCATTGATGTATATAAACAAGATAGTATATACACAGAAAATTATAGCACCTGAGAAATGTCTTATAAAGACATTTTACCACACAAATGCTAAGTTACTGTGTTTTTGTACACTTAAGGTTGAAGTATTTCAGTACATAATAAATATTAACATTACAGTGTATAAATATTATATCACTACATTTCTAATTGAAATATAAGAATATAAGTCTTTCTAGAATCTAGATCTGAATTATACTTTACAGAGATCTAGATCAACAATAGTATATATATATATATATACACAATAGTGAAATATCTTGACACTGGGAATTTAAAATCCTCTTCCAGGTAATTAAGGGGGGCAGCTGTAGCCTAATGGTTAGAGAAGCAACTCTGGTTCCTTTCTAATTCCTTTCTGACACATCTGTTTTGTGAAGGCAATGCCACTTTGAATGGACTGCCTTGATATTATAAAGTCTGGGTTGGTTGATGTTTACCAGTATTGCTTTATATTTTGTACATACTTGACTTCCTCACATTTTATTTTATTTTTAAACGTGCTTATATGATGATTTTTTGCAAACCTCTCCATACTCGTGTGTGATACTCGGTTGTGTTTGTGAGGAGATTAAAAAGACTGAATAGGTGATGCTGCAAATGTCTATAAAGATCATTTAAAGAATTTTCAGGCTATTTTGGATTTCACTATGGATTCCACTATTATAGGTGAAATTTGAACAATTAGAATATCATGCAAAAGTTAATTTATTTTAGTAATTCACTTAAAAGGTGAAACATATATATGATATAGACGCATTACATGCAAAGTGAAATATTTCAAGCCCTTATTTGTTATAATTTTGATGATTATGGCTTACAGCTTATGAAAACCCCAAATCCAAAATCTCAGAAAATTAGAATATTGTGAAAAGATTTAATATTGAAGGCTCAAAGTGTCACACTCTAATTAGCTAATTAATCCAAAAAACCGGCAAAGGGTTCCTGAGAATTTAAATGGTCTCTCAGTCTGGTTCAGTGGAATTTACAATCATAGGGAAGACGGCTAACCTGACAGTTGTGCATAAAACCATCATTGACACCATCCACAAGGAGGGAAAGTCTCAAAAGCTAATTGCGAAAGAAGCAGGATGTTCTTAAATTGCTGTATCAAAGCACATTAATAGAAAGTGTAGAAGAAAAAGGTGCACAAGCAGCAGGGATGACCGCAGCCTGGAGAGGATTGTCCAGAAAAGGCCATTCAAAAGTGTGGGGAAGCTTTTGGACATGGGCTTCAAATGTCGTATTCCTCTTGTCAGGCCGCTTCTGAACATCAAACAACATCAGAAGTGTCTTACCTGGGCTAAAGAAAAAAGAACTGGTCTGTTGCTCAGTGGTCCAAAGTCCTCTTTTGCAAAGTTTGTGTCTGATTTGGAAACCATGGTCCCAGAGTCTGGATGAAGAACGGAGAGGCACACAATCCAAGATGCTTGAAGCCCAGTGTGAAGTTTCCACAGTCTGCGTTGATTTGGGGAGCCATGTTATTGAATGGTGTTGGTCCACTGTGCTTTATTATGTCCAGAGTCAATGCAGCCATCTACCAGGACATTTTAGAGCACTTCATGCTTCCTTCAGCAGACAAGCTTTTTGGAGATGCTGACTTCATTTTCCAGCAGGACTTGGCCCCTGCCCACACTCACTGCCAAGAGTCTCAAAACCTGGTTCAATGACCATGGGATTACTGTGCTGGATTGGCCAGCAAACTCGCCTGACCTGAACCCCATAGAAAATCTATGGGACATAGCCAAAAAAATGATCCGGCAGCCTTCTCTTCAGATCAAGGTCAGGTGGCCTTCATGATATCCCATCTATCGGGAAGAGCGGCGGTGTGGGCTACGGCTGAATGGGCTCAAGGCGCGGTGGTGTGCCAAAGCTACCAATAGTTCGCTCTCACACAATTACCTGCCTGTTTGATCACTCCTCCCCAGTTTGTGAAGCTTCGAGGCCCTTCTCGGGCTGCGACAAAGGTCCAGAAGGGTGATCAACTATGCCATAGACTTGCACACACTGGCACCAACAGTGGCTGGAATTCCCTGGCCATCAAAGATGCCTTCGTCAACGGGCTCTATGACCAGATCAAGGACCATCTAGCCCCACAAGAGACTCCAGCCGAGTCCGAGGATCTCTCAACCTGGCGATTTGAATCAATAACCGGCCTCAGGAGAGGGAGTCGGAACATCGCCGAGCCACCAGGGGGACCTCCGCGCGCCGGGAGCTTCGTCGTAGGTCTACGGTTCCATCACCCAACACTAAGCGAGCACCCTCTCCCGGTCCAGAGGAGGCCATGCAATTAGGACGCACCCAGCTGAACCCGGAAGAGCACCAACGCCGTTTGTAAGCGGGAGCGTGTTTTTATTGTGGACAAGCTGATCATCACGTGGAGGCATGTCCAGCCAAAAGATCCGGCTCTCTGGCCTTAAGAAGCGCGTGAGTAAGCCATGTTCAATCTACACATTCCCCCCAATCATACTGACAGAGATCATGTTACTAATTAAAGATAGAGCTATTTCCATGCATGCATTTATAGACTCAGGGGCTGACGAAAGTTTAATGGTTGGGTCCTTGGCCAAAAGGTTGCAAATCCAGAGAGAACCCCTCTCTCAACTCGTTTCCGCCCGATCTCTGGATAATAAACTTTTGAGCAGAGTCACCCACAGGACAGAAACTCTCACCATGATTATTGGCGGATCCCATAGGAAGCCCATTTCCTTTCACCATTTTAGTTGTACATGTCATCCATTAATATTAGGGTTTCCATGGTTGGAAGCCCACAACCCTTACATAACTTGGGAAATGGGAAACATTAGGAGCTGGGACCCTGCCTATAGTTTGTCCTGTCTGGCCCCATCCCCTTCTGCTCACAGATTCCCGGTAAAGGAGGCTAACTCGGATACTGCACCAGCTCCTAGCGACAATCCTGATCTGTCAAGAGTGCCGCCATGCTACCACGACCTGAGGGAAGTTTTCAGCAAAACCAAAGCCTTGGCCCTTCCTCCTCATCAGCCTTGGGACTGTGCCATAGGCCTCTTGCAGGGTGCGCCCATTCCCAAAGATAGGCTGTACGCCATCTCGGGTCCCGAAAGGAAGACCATGGATGAATACATTGAGAGCTCGCTGCAGGCTGGATGGATGACTCGCTTCGGCCATGCATTGACTACAGTGCTTTGAACGACATCACCATAAAGAATCAGTACCTGCTACCACTCATTTCCTCCGCTTTTCTGCTGCTCCAGCAATCACGGGTCTTCACCAAGTTAGACTTGCGGAACACATACCACAGATGAGTGGAAGACCGGGTTCAACACTCCCACAGGCCACTACGAGCACCTCGTCATGCCCATTGGGCTGACCAACGCCCCAGCCGTCTTTCAGGGCTTCACGTTCTACGTGTGTACCTGAATGACATACTTATTTTTTCCCCTGATACAGCCACTCACCAGTGCCATGTCCGTCAGGTCTTGAGTCGCCTATGGGAGAACAAGCTGTTCGGGAAGGCGGAGAAGTGTGAATTCCACGCCTCCTCAGTCTCATTCCTGGGGTTCATTGTGTCGCCTAACCATGTCCAGATGGACCCCAAGAAGGTTAGTGCTGTCGCTAATTGGCCACCTCCCACATCACAGAAGAAAGTGCAGCAATTTCTGGGGTTTGCCAACTTTTACCAGAAGTTTATCCACAATTTCAGTTCCATGGCGGCGCCGCTGCATGCACTAACCTCTTCGAAGGTTACTTTTCAGTAGAGTCCAGAGGCTGAAGGGGCGTTCCAAAAATTAAAGAGACTGTTCACCACAGCACCGGTCCTAAAGGTACCCGACCCCAAGCATCAGTTTATCGTGGAGGTGGATGCCTCCAATGTGGGAGTGGGGGCTGTGCTGTCCCAGCAATCCCCAAAAGACGACCGGATTCATCCATGCACATTCCTATTCTACAAGTTATCGCCAGCGGAAACTATGACATTGGGAATCGGGAGCTGCTAGCCATCAGAGTGGCCTTGGAGGAGTGGAGACATTGGCTGGAAGGGGAAGATCAACCTTTCCTAGTGTGGACGGACCTCAAAAAGTCTCTCGCGGCAAGCCAGGTGGGCCCTTTTGTTTACTCGGTTTCGGTTTACCCACTCCTATAGGCTGGGCTCTCAGAACACCAAACCAGATGCTCTGTCCCGCCTTTATGAACCAGAACCGGCTGCCAAGGAACCGGACCCGATCCTACCTCCCGACTGTGTGGTAGGAGCGGTTTGCTGGCAGATAGAAAGCAAGGTCCAGCAGGCGAGTCAGGGGGTACCCACTCCAGAGGGCTGTCCTCACAACCTATGATACATTGGGCCCACACGTCCTTGCTAACCTGTCATCCTGGTATCAATAGAACAGTGTTTGGGGTCAAACAGCGATTTTAGTGGCCCTCCCTCGCCAAGGATGTGGCGGAGTACATGGCAGCTTGCTCTGTCTGAGCTGTGTCCAAGGTGATTAACCCTGTCTCTGTATGACTCAAACTCCCCAGGGGCCTCATGTACAAAGGGTGCATACACACAAAAACGTTGCGTACGCACTTTCTCCTACATGTGCGCTCAATTCCACGATGATTCAGATATTCAAAGGAAATGTGCTTGGATTCATGCGTTCGCACAGATTCATACATCTGAATTTTTTTGTGCGTACGACGTTTTCTGGATTTAAGAGTACGCCATTTTTCAGTAAGAATTCCACGCAAGTCTTTGTACATGAGGCCCCAGGTCCCTAAGAGTGCACCCAACCTTCCATGTCAGCAAGCTTAAGCCAGTCTGAGAGAGTCGTCTGGTGCCCCCCACCAAGCCCCCGCTGCTGCCCAAGATGGTGGAAGATGGACCAGTCTAAGCAGTCAGGAGTCTTTGGCAGTACGCAAGATGGGTCGGGGGAGACAGTTTTTGGTGGACTGGGAGGGCCATGGACCTGAAGAACGCTCCTGGATACCCACAAGCTTCATCGCTGATCACAGTTTGATCGACAATTTCTACAGGCGGCATCCAGATACACCAGGCCCTAAAAGGGGTACTGTGATATCCTGTCAGAAGTGTTAGGGTTATGCCTGTCTGATGATCTGTTCTGGCTCTCTTCTTTTTCCAGGTCACCTGACTTTCCCCCGGTGCGTGCAGTGATTGTCTGCTCTGCCCTGATTAACTTCCACCTGTTCCCTGTTGCCGCCCAGGGATAGAAGGCCCGTGTTTCCTCCGTCCCATTGTCAGATCGTCTTGTGCCATCATAGAGAGCAAGCATTTACCATAGTACACTCCGCGATCTAGCCGGCCAATCGTAGTACAGCTTTTGTTCCAAGTTGTCTTCACAAACGATAATAAAAGGATCCCAGTTAAAATCTACCCTGTCGTGTCTGTCCAGCTTTTGGGTCTGTTATTCCTTGGTGCCAATGTAACAATATTCTAATTTTCTGAGATTTTTAATTTGGGGTTTTCATAAGCTGTAAGCCATAATCATCAAAATTTTTACAAACAAAGAAACTTGAAACTTTACTTTGCATGTAATGAGTCTATATAATATATTAGTTTCACCTTTTTTAAGTTGAATTACTGAAATAACTGAACTTTTGCATGATATTGTAATTTTTCGAGTTTCACCTGTAATTGCCACATTTTGATAATTAAAACTTCCAATAATGTTGCACAAGTGAGCAGTCAAATAAATTTCAGTTTAAGATTTGCCCTAGTCTTCCAGTTAATAATGTCACACTTTAGCACGTTTGTATTAGATGGTCTGACACCACACTGTGAGTCCTGATATTATGTATATTTCAGGCTTAAGTGCAGCAATCCATCACAGGGCTAACACAGATCCAAACAACCAATCACACTAACATACAAACCTATGGACAATTTAAAGTAACCAGTTGATGTAATATACATTTCTTTGGGACTGTGAGGAAACCACAGTATTCTAAGGAAACCTATTTATGGTACATAGAAACACCACACAGAAACATGCAGACAATACACAGAAATACCATTCGTAGAAATTTACACCCAGAACTGTTAGAATTAATAAGAGTTGCATTCTTTTGTTCAAAATCTGTAAGTATCCCTGTGTCTGTATGATGACTACCATGTTTGTACATAAGCTTTCTTTCTCAGATATTCTATAGCTGACCACAGGAATTCCCAGTTAACATAAATCTAGTCTCCCACATTTCTGTGAGTAAAGATAGCAGTCGCCATTGTTTATTTAGTGAACAAATCTGTTAATCATAATGGGGTCATAAAGCATAGGATCTAAAAGGTTAAAGGTTAAGTTACTGATTTATAAGGCATGATGTATACTGTTCTCATTGGACACCATGTGAAACATATATCCAGTGACGTCAAAGTAAAGATCCACCACGGGGTACCCTAGTGCCACAAGATGCATGCATATGTGTGGCCTGAAGACAACAGAATGGAGATGCAGAAACAATAAAACTGCAAATAAGAGGAAAGACAGGGCTCACTTTGTCTGGTTGCTAGAAGAAGGTGATTTGGATTCAGACACAGTGAAGCCAATTGCCATGATGCAAGATCACATGTGTTTTGTACATATTTTGTTTTCATTAATTAAATGACTAAATTAGGAACTGGTCGAATCTGCTTGGTCTTACACACATCAACAAACACGGGGAACCAGTGAGGCCTAGAGAAGATGGTTCTTTACAGAACCTTCTTGCTTTGAGGTGACAGTGCTAACCACTGTGTTAGTGTACTGTACCAACATGTGTGTTAGTGAGGTGCTCAACACTCTTAAAAATATCGATTCAGACAATTAAAAAAGCATGAATGCACCTCTCAGAGAGAATCAACAAAACGTATTTATATATTTGTATTCAGACAAGATCAGTCAGTGCTCTCAATTTGAACAATCCTTAGATCTACACACACACACTTACACACACACACACTTACACACACACACACCCACACACACACACACACACACACACACACACACACACTGACACACACATACATTGTCCAATTAATCATCATCTTCTTCAAATTCAAAAATTCAAATTCATTCGTCACGTACACAATCATACACAGTATAATATGTAGTGAAATGCTTGTTGTCCTAAAATTTGAAGAATAAACTATCAATATCAAGAAGAAAAAGAAAAAGAACAATAACTATAACTATTTGAAGGACATAGTTAAAGGTCAAATGTAAATATGAAATAAAATTTTTTAACATAAATTGTATATATATACCAAAATATTTAAAATGAAATATAAATGCAGTGGTGATTTTATAATTAATACTGTATGTAAAGGGTCAAGTGTCTGTAAAGTGTCTGTGCAGTATGCACACATGATGTCCAGTGAGTGTGGTTGCTGTGTGCGTAGAGTAGTGCAGGGTGTACAGAGTGCAAATTGTGTGTGCAACAATCAGCTTAGGTGGAATGTAATGTTTATGTGTAGGGTAGAGTCTACAAAGTCCAGGTACCAGTGTTCTGGTTGAGGGACCAAACAGCCTGTGGGAAGAAGCTCCTCCTCATTCGCTCAGTGTTTGCTTTCAAGGAACGGAAACGTTTCTCTGACCGCAACAGAGAGAAGAGTC
>JAQMYF010040708.1:7500-10241 GCA_030014195.1 Neosilurus mollespiculum | reverse complement strand
TTTACTATGTAAAGCTGCTTTGTGACAATGTCAATTGTAAAAAGCGCTATACAAATAAAACTGACTTGACTTGACAATCTACAACCCCTACACACCCCTAATGAGTAAGCCCGCGGCGACAGTGGCAGATCATGTCATTCAAGTATCTGTTAGTTGGTGCCACCTAGATCAATTTCAAAAGTAATTCAAAAGGCAATGGAGAAATTATTAGGATTGATGGGCCAATTTTAAAAGTTTGATTTTAAAACAAAACAGATCAAACAGTAAAGGAGAGAGAGCAAATGAGACAGAGGCGATCCAACTAAAAGTTAATTCCTCATGTGATACTTCTGAAATTAATTTTGGATGCAGCTTATTAACTTGTTGCATTTTCTTTATGTCTGATAGACCTCAAACAACAACACTGACATAGGTTTTATCATGTTCCTTGTCATGTAAAACAGCTCTATAACACCTTATTGTTGACAGTTTAGCCCCTTTTACCAAAAGATCCTTTTCTTTTTTGTTGTACAAACAAAGTAGAGCTTCGCAGTAGGGACTGATATAGGATTAACAATTCGCTACAGTTTATAATCTTAACAAACTCAAGGGATTTCATGCATTGCTGTGCACAATGTATTAAATTAGTATTTGCAAAATTTGGGAAAATAAAAATAGGTGTTTTCTAATTTTACAGGTTCAGGTAAGCTTCCTTTTTCCTCTGTCTCTGTGTAGCTTCACTCTTTCATCTGTTTCTCTTCCTTGTGTCTTACATTCCTCCAAAGGTGCAAAATCAAGAAATGACACTGTCATTTATTAAAAAGGGAAATCGTAAATTAGTATGCTTATTTAATGAAATAAAATCTGTTCTTGTAAGTATACTCAGCTATTTAAGCCTACACTACATGGTGAAAATATGTGGACACATGACCATTACACCCATATGAGTGACTTCCTAGAACTGTTGCCACAAAGTCAGAAAGATATAACTTCATAAGATCTAATTTTGTGTTGTGGCATTCCAGAAAGGGAACATTATTATAACAGGAAAGGGGGACAATGTCAGAACTTAAATTTTTACATAACATTGTTGTGATGGTCAGGTGTCCACAAACTTTTGGCCATATATTATATACATATAATATATATATAATATATATATATATATTATATATGATTGTGTGTGTGTGTGTGTGTGTGTGTGTGTGTGTGTGTGTGTGTGATTCCACTAGAAAATCCTGTTCACAGTCTGACTTCACTCTAGCATATCCACACCCGTGAAACTTAATTGAGAATGCACTATGAGGGTAGTCATTTAGAAACACACAAACACACACACAGAGAGAGAGAGAGATAGAGAAAGAGAGAAAGAGAGAGAGAGAGAGAGAGAGAGAGAGAGAGAGAGAGAGAGAGATCAAAATTCACTGTGGAAATATTAACAGAAAAGCCTTTCTGACTTTCCTGACAGACAACATAACCTTTATCAACAAGCAGGTGGAAATAGGATGTAGGCATGCACAGAACTGATAGTGATCAACAGGAGGCAAGAACAAAAATGGGTAGCCTCTGAGCATTCTCTCTCTCTCTCTCTCTCTCTCTCTCTCTCTCTCTCTCTCAATCTCCAATACACCCACCCTTTCTCTTGCTTTCTTCACTATTTTTTAATCAATCCTTCTCTTCTCTGCTTCCCTTCATTTCTCTGTGCTCCAACATTACTTTATTCTCCTCTTTTTGTCATTTCATTATATTATCTCCCACCCCGTACTCACTATTCTCTATTCTTTCATTTATACTCTTCCTCATTTTATCCACTTTCCTTCTCCTTCGTCCATTCTCTCCTTGTTTGACATCCCCTTAGCATATCATTCTTCTAATGGTGCAAGGCAGCTATATGTGTCTATTTAGTGCTCAGAATATTTGTATTGGAATATTTCCTCTCATTCATATATCTTTAATGGGTGTGGTCTAAATTTAATGAAACCGTAAACCAGAAACTCAGAGGTGAGAATGCCAGCAATGTTTGTGAATTCTGGCAGTTCCTCATGAATTCATAATTGGTCTCAACTAGAAATGCGTGTGGGATAGGTTGTTTTTTTTGTTTGTTTGTTTTTTTTTTTTTTGGGGGGGGGGGGGGTGTTTGTTTGTTTGTTTGTTTGTTTGTTTTGGGGGTTTTTTTGCTTTGTTTGTTTTTTTTTAGTCAGGCTTGTACATCCATGCAACCATCCATTATCTATCTGTCAGGGTTGCAGGGAAAGCTGGAGCCAATCCCAGGGAATTCCAGCAAGAGCTGAGATACACTCTGTCTATTGCAGGGCCAACACAGAGATGAATAAACATTCACATCCATGGACAAGTTAGAGTAGCCAGTTGACCTAATCCACATGTTTTTGGACTGTGGGAGGAAAGTGAAGCAATATAAAAACCCACACATGCTTCTACAGGGTTTTTTTTGCTTTGTTTTGTTTTGTTTTGTTTGTTTGTTAGTTTGTTTGTAACCATCCATATCCTAGATCTAGTTTCAAAACTATGGTGTAATCAAAATTGAACTTTTCTAAACAGGTAGTGAGCTGAGCTTCCCGAAAATATATAGTTTAAGCATATTTCTATAGGAAGGTACCTGTCAAAATAAATAAATGACAATCATGGAATGCAGCTTACCAAGTAAAACTTAATTAAAGCTGACTCATCCCCACATCAAGTAATCTTGGTCAACTCTTTGATCTCTCCTTCGGTCTCTGCACGAACCATGGATAATCACCTGT
>JAQMYF010040708.1:0-5000 GCA_030014195.1 Neosilurus mollespiculum | reverse complement strand
TAGGAGTTGTCATCTTTTATGAGAAAACAAATGTGCAACATCGACAGATGACACTGTGACCTGTCTGCAGGTAGGAAAACTATATTTGTCTGAATGGCGCTTGTTGGCTTTTGTGCTTGAACTCTTCATTTTGTGTTATAGAACTGTCGGCTATCCGTGAATGTTGGGGGTAGTCAAATTTTTGAATGTGAGCACTGGCTAGATAGTTTCTGGTTGTAACAAACAAGTAATGTAGTGAAAAGTACATAGAAGTCACATTTTGTTGAGGCTTGTATGAGCAATATTCATAATATTTTAGCATAGACAAACCTACAAAACTTGTATTGAACTCTGCAATGAAAAACAAAGCTTCATCTATGTGATGTAAAATTGGTTACTGGTCATGGTAGCAGAATCATCAATCATGATTTAATAGACATCACTCAAGCATGACGTTTCAGACATTGTGTCTGATATCTCCTTAGATGACACCAGCCACCACGTAATGATTCAGTACATTTTCAACCAGGAAAATTGCCCACATGAGCCATCTGCTTTTAAAATATGTTTTACGTATCTTTTATGTCACTCACTCATTTGCTGAACTACTCAATCACACTAGGGTCATGGGGAGACTGATGTCTATCTCAGCTGACACTGGGCGAAAGGCAGGGTACCCCCCAAACAACCAAACAACTCGCCAGACCATCGCAGTGCCAACACACACACACACACACACACACACACACACACACAAAATCTTTCACACTCACCATACCTAGGGGCAATTTGGACCAGACAATTAGCTTAATTTAGATGTCTTTGGACTGCAGAAGGAAACCAGAGTACCCAGTGGAAACCCATGCAAGCACAGGTAGAACATGCAAACTCCACAAATAACTTTTATTCCTTTCTTAATCTTTCAAAAGTCAAAAAAGCAAAATATTCCATGTTGATATTTCCTAGAATGATTTTATGGTGGCTCAGGATGGTAGATCCAGAGTCTATCCCAGGAACACTAAGCCTGCTTAGTGTTGGATGGGATACCTTTGAAGGGAACCATGCACACATACAGTGACACATTCATTTTTACCTTGCGGCAAATTAGCAGATCCATCCCAGCTACCGGCATGTTTTTGGACAGTAGAAGAAAGCTCATACAGACTCAAGATCATGTGAAACAGAATATAATACCAGGCCAGGACTGAATAAAGTGTGTCTGAGGAGGCACCATAACCTGCTGTGCCACCACACCACCCTTGTGTACTTTCCTTTCCTCTCTTTCTTTATCTCTGCAGCTTCTTGCAATCTGAGATAACTGATTGATTGCATCTTTAAATACACTACATCCTGATGCTCCTACAAGTGAGTAATCTTTTGATTTTGCTCCATCACACTCACAAATGCCTTTATGAAGCTTAGGCATTTATTTAGTTTATTGTGTTCCCTTGCTTTATGTGCTAAATGTGTGGGAGCAGGTCACTATTACCTCTCAAAGAGAAAACAACAGGGAGGTTGAAGTTAGCGATAAGCTAACAAGATTCACAACACTTGTGGGAGGGAAAACTCTGTGCAGGGTTTGTGCTATATAACAATGTAAATATATGTATAGAGAATGATCATCCATAACATTAAAAACATGATGACCACTGACAGTTGGCTTAAATAATATTAAATATCTTGTTACATTGGCACCTGCCAAGGAGTGGGATGTATCAGACAGAAAGTGAACAGTCAGTTTGTCAAAATTATCAAATTATTGTGTTGGAATTAAAAAAAATGAGCAAGAGTAAGGCTTTGAGTAACTTTGACAACGGTGACAAAGTGATGGCTAAACGGCAGGTCTTTTGGGGTGCTCCTGGTATGCAGTGGTAAGTGCCTACAAAAGGTGGACCAAGAAAGGACAACCAGGGAATTGGCAAGAGTTTCATGAGTGCTCAAAGCTCATGGATGCACATGGGAATGATGGCTAGTACATCTGGTCTGATCCCACAGAAGAGCTACTGTAGCACAAACAGCTGAAACTGTTAATGCTGGATATGATAGACAGGTGTCAGGACAGTGCATTGGGGCTACCTAGTTGCAGACAAGTCAGGTGTTGTTAATGTTATGGCTGATTGGTGTATATCCTAGCTACCACAAAATTTACTGGCATTAATTATAATTACATGTTATTAAACTTATGACATGCAATAGAACCCTCACTTTACCTTTTAACAGTTTAATTTTAAATGTAGTTTTGCCTTTATTGGTGTTTTTAACAGTGTACCAAGCATGTACCACAAAGTTTCTGTTGTATTTATTGGAGGAAAATTATGAACTATCAGTATTACAATTTCTCATTGGGTCACATGCAAAAATTCATTAATACTGAAAAAAAGTAACTACTTTGGAGCAAGATACAAGAAAAGTGGTGTAATAGAAAATCAGGGCAACAGAAAAGCATATGTCCTACATGCATCCTTTGGCTCTAAAAAGTTTCCAGAATATATAATATGAGGGAGTCAGGAAACTACAGAGCCCCGTAAGGCAGTGGTTTCCAGTGGTAAGCCAACCTTTTTATCACCACGGACAGGTCAACGCTTGACAAATTTAATATTGTATGGGTGGGGGGTTGTACGTACACTGTTTATATTGTAAATATAATAATAAAAAACGTGAATCCACTGTGTACTCGTATGCAACTTTATTAGCAGCTTTCTCGTAACATTTCACCTGGTTTGTTGACAAATGGGTTGCAGATCCATTCCTTGGCAGTTCATGGGTCCTTTGTGGTCCTCGAACTCTTTTAAAAGCAAAGACAGGTGATCGTGCACCAGCTGGGAGAATGAAGGCTCAGGCTCAGTCTCACCCAAAATCCATGCTAAAGTTTGAACTGTTTCTTACTCATTTCACTAACTTGTGGGTTAAATTTTGGAGATCTAACCTAGAGAATATGGTCATTTTTCAAAAAAAAAAAGATCATTCAGACTCAGGTAATTAAAAAAACGGAAATAATTAATGATTTCTTGTGCGGCCCGGTACCAATTTATCCAAGGACCGGTACCGGTCCGCAGCCCGGGGGTTGGGGACCACTGCCGTAAGGGGACACAGAAAAAAATAAAATACATATATTGGTTTCTCATGCGCATGGGAAACAATCTGGTGCGCAAAAGAAAATATAAGATATGTATATAAATGGAAATACGTGACATAATTGAGTTGTATTTTGACCTTGGACTCGCCTATAAAGAGCACAGTTATGCTATCAGGTGATTGATCAAGGCTGTTGTATCCAAGGTTAAAATACAACTCAATTAAGTCATGTATTTCCATTTATATACATAGCTCATACTTTCTCATGTGCACTGGATACTTTCTCGTGCGCATGCAACACTTGCTCATCCACACCAGATACTTTTTCATTTGCATGAGAAACCTTTTTTTTTTCTTCTTCTGTGTCCCCTTTCTGGCTCCATAGGAAGCTGCTATCCTGTGAGCTTATGTACTTATGTCAGGGAATCATACATAAGTACATAAGTACAGAATATATTTCCTTTTGCAGTAAGAATTGCTTGTGGTGTCAGATCGGTACTTGCGCGCCCAGTTTTGCTGTTTTTATAAGACAGATTTTATCAAAGCCTCTTTAACTTCTGAATGGAGCCCAAAGTTTTAATGAAAAAAAAGAGTGAAACTCAACAACATACAGCAGTACAGCATGCTAAATGAGGCACACACCAGCTGTTCATCAGTCCTGCTGATTTCTCTCTGTAATTTCAGCCAAGCATCATGGGAACTGCCTTTCGTGCTCTACATGAGTGGATATGTTACAGATGAGCTTTGTAAGGCCAATGGTAAGGATGCATGTAAGTAAGGCCAATGTCTACACTTTATCAAACAGTGTGAAATGCATAGGCACATACAATGTACCCATGAACTACTATTTAACATGCTGTGATGTGTTTATTTGACCTTGATATATTGTGTCTGATCAGCATCAGATTCAGTAAGAGTTAGCAAGCTGTGGGTTGACACAGCAACACAAAGCTGTACTGCATAAATATAGCCAGCAACAGTTTCATCAGCTTGTGCTACAGAAGCTCTTCTGTGGGGTCAGAGTTAATACTACATACCAGGAACACCCCACAAGAACTAGTGTTTTGAAGATGAACAGACCCAGACATTTGTTAAGTCACTCAGACCGTTGCACATGCCCATTTTTCCTGCTTTGAAGAATATGTACAAACTTACTGTCTGCGCAATATATCTCACTTCTTGGTAGGTGCTGTTGTGACGAAATATTTAACAGTTATTCCATGATCTCTGATCAGATTGGGGACACCTGTAAAAATTTTTCTTTTTTTTTAAATGAAAAATTGTTCTTACTATAAAATACTTTAATTGCATATTTTGTTGTTTTTCATGGAAAACTGGTTAGCAACTGGTTAGTATGGAGTTAGTTGGTTAGCTGAAGGTCTGTTCATTTAGAAGTCCAAACAATTTTCAAAAAACTGTAAAATTTATTTTGTTAAAAAATGTAAAAAAAAAACAAAACAAAAAAACCAAATACTATAAAATACCTTAATTTCCTATTTCTTTTGCTCTTCATGGAAAGCTGGTTAGAATTGCACTAGCTGGTTAGTACAAAGCTGGCCGGTTAGCTGAAGACCTGTTCCTTAAGAAGTCCATTTAAGTGATGTTTGCTGTGGAAAAAAAACCCTGTTGAATTCTTTTAAAAAATCTTACTATGAAATACTTTCATTCTGTTTTGTTGCATTAGGTGAAGATGGGATTTTATTGATTAGATGTGAAAATGGCATTTCCAGGTTGCTAGTGAAATTAGCAGAAGCTTACGAAAAAGTCACATTTGGTGGAAAAAAGCTCAAATTTTCGGAAATAAAAATATATTTTGATCCTGAAGTACTTATCTCAGTTTCATGTTTTTTTCTATGGCAGGGGTGTCCGCAAACTTATCCGCAAAGGGCCAGGGTGGGTGCAGGTTTTCACTTCAACCAACCAGTAGCCACACCTTCCACCTGTGT
>JAQMYF010040707.1:0-10241 GCA_030014195.1 Neosilurus mollespiculum | reverse complement strand
TGATCCAAGGCTTCCTCGCTATCCTGATTTATAAAGAGACTCGCACCCATGCCTATTTCAGTTGGCTTGTAATAAACGAACATTTGCATCTCCGTCGTGTGATTGTTCCTTCATTCCAAGTCGCTCCTGGATCCAGAGACTAGAGAGGAGAGGAGGGGAACGCAGAGGGAGAGGAACGAATACGGGATTTTTCTAATTACCCAACATTAACAACAGTTAAATGGAGTAGGGAAAGCATGAGTTATGGCAATTATTAAAATTGGATTTGATGGGGTGAGTGATTAATTTTTTTTTTTTAATTATTATTATAATTTTTTATTTTTTTTTACCATTTTACATCTTCCTTTGGGTGGGTTAAGGTGTGATCTTATTTAGGTCAGCCCCTGTATCAGTTGGCATAGTGCTTCTCCATGAGTAATTTTACTCATAATTACTGATAAATTCAGTTAGCAAATGATTTTTCTCCCCTTTGGTTGGTAATAAAACCAACTACATTTACATACTATTGCCTCTCTATTGTGATCACCCCTTTAACCATGCCTCTCATCTTGGCTTTCCCATGGTGAAACATATCAATCCAGGGTACACCGGCCAGGCTATGCCAAACCTGATATTTTTTATCAGGATTTTTAAGTTTGTGTTTATGAAATAACACTCCATATTACACCTTACATTGCTTGCATAACGAACTTGTTTGTGTAAGTGATTTTACACTGCCTGGTCCCAACCTTACTCACAAGAGTTACAGGATTCGGTAGTTACAGAATTTGGTGACACTGGTTTAAGTCAAAACAACAAAGCAGAGCAAAGCACACTTACTTGCAGTTTGAAAGTTCCAGGTGAACTTGTTAAAGCAATCTTTTAGCTGTGCAGTCCACTGAGCTTTGTATGTGACTTGAAGTTTACATAGTCCAATGAATTGAAGCCACCATCTGCCCCCTTGGTACTTCTGACCCCCAAAGGTGAAGCATGGTAAACAATTTCATGGTAATGTCAGTACCTCATCCAGGATGCTAGCTGTAACCCCCTGCTGGCTGAACTGTATTTTTCCCCTGTCCATTTCTGTTTTAATCTGCCATGCGCATGTGCTTCCTGTCTTTGTTTCCTATCCAGTTTTTGTCCTCACGTGTTCCTCATTCCACTCCATTACCTGCCCTATTTATACCCTGCTCTTTCTGTGCTTCAATGTCAGATTGTCTCATGCCTTGAGCTCTTTGTGTCTTACATGAGATTGGATTACTGACTGTGAATATTTACCAGAAGCCTTGTTTTAGTTTTTTTGTGGTCTTGCCTGTTTGGATTTTTTTTTTTAAACATCTGCTTTGTACTTCAAGATATTTACACCTGACCTACTAAGCTTGAGTTTTCTTTTGGACTTCTGGATTGACTACCACACCAATCACCTGATTTCTGCTGCCTGTTTTTTTTTTTCTCAGCAAAGACTTTGTTTATTAAAAGTTAAATTTATTAAAGGAGAGAACTGAACTTTTTTACATTTGGGTCCAGAAAACAGTACAATCTGACTACCTATAGACCAAGCAGATCCCAGCCAACTCAGTAATATTCTGGAATTATATGGCGCAATGTTGGGAGAACACCAGAGCCAGCTTGACTCCATTGCAATGCAAGTGGAAAACTACTGCTGCAGGGTTATTAACTCAAAAACAACAGCCTTGTTCAAACCCGGAGGCCATCCTAGTGCTCTGGCAGCTGGTCAACCACCAAGAGAGCCTCGTTTACCACCTCCAGAGACCTACTCTGGGGAAATAGATCAAGTCAGTCCTTCCTCACCCAATGTGGATGATTCTTTCCTTTCCAAACCTCCATATTTTCAACAAATGCTGCCATGGTAGCATATGTCATCACCTTGTGCTCTGTTAAGGCCTGTGACTGAGAAGCAGCAGCCTGGACTAACAACAAAGCCATGCAGGAGAATGTTACTCTATTCTCATCAGAGATGAAAAAGGTCTTTGAAGAAGGTCCTGCACCTCTGCCACCAGTCCATTTCTGACTATGCCATTAAGTTCTGAACTCTGGTGTCCTTGGCTGTCTGGAATCAGGAGGCACTCTACGATGTCATTCTCAATGGCCTGTCAGAGGAGATTAATGACACGTGATTTGCCTCAAAAGTGTGATGGACTAGTGGACGTGCCAATTCGTGTTGGTCTCAGACTGGGTGAACAACATAGGATGACGGCACCCCTTGTTTCCCTCGGCAAGAATTCCAGGCTCTTTTTCCAGGTACCGTCCCATCTGCCAGCCCAAGCCAACCAGACACATCGGAGCCAAGGCAGGTTGACTGAACTCTTCTTACCCGTGCAGAGAGAAAATGCCGATTACAGGTCAGAGCATACCTTTATTGTAGTCGGATGGGGCACTTTGTTGAGGCCTGCCCGGTAAAAGAGAATACTTGTCAGTGAGGGGAGTTCTGGCAAGCATGATCCTAGTCCAAACCCCACTACTTCAAACCACCCTGCCATCCACCATTTTTGGGAGCCATTGGCAGACCTCTTCAGTACTCATCAACTCTGGTGCTGAGGAAAGCTTCATTGGCATCACCTTGGCTGCCTAGTGGGGAGTTCCTATCACCAACTTTAGGTACCTCTATCAGTGTTAGCCTTCAATGGATGCCACATTGCCAAAATAACACTTCGTACTGAGTCAGAGAGTCTAATGCTTTCTGGAAATCACCTTGAGGAAATAGTACTTTATCTCATTGCCTCTCCTCTCATCCCCTTAATTCTGGGCCATAGATGGCTGATTAAACATAACTCCCATATCAATTGGGCCAAAAACACTATTTTGGGCTGGAGCCCTTTCTGTCTGTATCAGTGTCTGAAATTTACTCTCAACTCCCGGTCTGTTGTTCCTGACACACTCAAGGATTTCCCAGATCTGTTCAAGGTTCCCAAGGAGAATCTTGGTCTTCAGCAAATCCAGGGCCACCTCTCTACCAGCTCATCGATCCTACGACTGCTCCATTGACCTGCTTCCAGGAACATGCCCACCACGAGGTCCAAGGAACATGCCCACCCCTGATCGTCTGGCTATGGTGAAATACATGGCGAACCTTCTGGTTGCTGGTATCATCCACCCCTCCTCCTCATCCAGTGCCTTTTTTTGTCAGTAAGAAGGATGGCTCCCTTAGTCCTTTTTCTATCATGGCTTAAATGATAAGTCAAAAACAGGTATCCACTTCCTCTTATGTCTGTTGCCTTTGAGCTGCTTCAGGGAGCTACAGTCTGGATCCAGTAAAAGATGGATCCAGCAAAGATTAAGGCCGTAATGGAATGGGCCACCCCACAATCATGCAAGGACCTTCAGAGATTTGTGGGGTTTGCCAACTTCTATAGAAAGTTTGTTCATGACTACAGCTCTATTGCAGCTCCTCTGACATTGTTAACCTCTTTATCTGTTAGCTTCCTCTGGAGTGATGCTGTAGAGATGGCATTCCAGGAGCTGAAGTCTTGTTTCACCTCTGCTCCTATTCTGAACACTCCCAGCCCATCCTGCCAATTCATTGTTGAGGTGGATGCCTCAGCTGTTGGAATCTGGGTGGTTCTATCTAAAATGTCCCCTAAGGAAGGTGCACCCCTGTGCCTTCTTTTCCCATAGACTATCTTCATCCAAACATAATTATGATGTTGGCGATCGAGAACTCCCAGCAGTTAAGATGGCCTTACAGGAGTGACATTACTGGTTCAAGGGTGCAGAGCTCTGTACATGGAAAAGAAATAGGAGTCAGCCAGGCAAAAAGGATCATCTAGACAAGCCAGGGACTGTGGCTTAAGAATCAGCTTTCTAGGAAGCCACTGCAGTGTCTATATGCGGAGCGTGGAAAAGAAGAGCAATCTTGCCAACTCCTTCATCTGAATGAAATCACCTGGTCTAACGACTGAGACCTAAGGTTTCCTCTTTGCTGTCCAAGACAGGCTTGGGACTTCTGGTAATTAATTGGCAGACTTAGTAGCAAAGAACACCCCACCAGTGAAACCAGTTACAATTCTTTCATGTGACCATGAGGTGCTACAACAGGAATATATGGCCTTCCTAATTGCTTTTTAAATAAGCATTCTGCTGATGTTTTTTTTCTCTCCCCCACTAATCCTCAGTGCCTAAGGTGTTTATGACAAAAGTGACTGTTGTCACACAAACTGCAAAACTGACTGGTACTTCTCAGTGGATACTCCTACTTTTCAAAGTGGAAAGCTCCTACTTCAACCCTGGCAGATCCTCGTTCTGCACCTTAACACATATGAATATAAATAAGCTTTGTGTCAAGGGGTGGTTGCCTGAGGTGGGACTTGAACCCCGGGTCTGCAGCACACTCAACCGAGTAGTAGCCCACTAGGCTATGTAGAAGGACACAGTGACAGATGCACTGACACAAAAGCAAGCGGTAGAGTAATTCCAGGGATTTATTTAGCAGTGGAAGAAAAAAAGGCAACAAGCTTGGCAGCCTCAGAAAAAGGTCCAGGTACCAAAAAACTCTCAGGAAATAAAAACAATCACAGAGTGACTTAACAAAAGTACTTTCTGAGTCCAGTAGTAAAAGGAAGGCTCAGACTAGACAAAAACAGAGAAAAATCATAGGTACAAAAAAGTATTCACTATTAGAAATAAAGGGCTGGAAGGCAAAAAATGCTAACATTGAAAATCAGAAACTAAAACACAAACCAATACAGGTTAATCCAGAGAGAAGACTCAGGGCAGTTCACACATAGACACTTGAGAACACAGCAAAGTCAGAGCATGGGCAGGGCACTTAAATACTCAGACATAACAAGGACCAGGTGATAGCAATGGTGACTGGGATTAGTGTGACGTGCAACATGGCAACATCTGGTGGTGGGGATAGGTAGCAGCGCCCCAAAGGCTCTGACACTTTGTATTTGTTTCCCTGTGTTGATTTAGGATATTACATAATTATTTGTAGTTCTGCTTCCTAGTACTCTATATCATTATTTGGTTTGATTAAATGAATATAGATTGAATAATTGTTGAGTGGAAAAAGTAGTTTGGTTAATTTAAGCCTGAATTTATATTTTTCATTTGCTCTGTCACACTATTAACAGTGGGTGCCATCAAGAAGCATGTCCTATCAAATTTTGCAAAGTAAAGTATACCAAAACAGGCACCTTCCATATAGTTCCATAAAGATATGTTAAAATTTTGCAAGATGTAGAGAATTATGTTCCTACCCTTGTGTAATCAATACTATTACTATTATGATCTAGGTTCTCTTCAATACATTTGGTCACCCCCCCCCCAATAGTAATTACTGATTAATAACAGAAGAACAGATGTTTCTAACCAAATTGTTTAAAAATTACATTTTCAATGGTTCTCCTCCTTGCTGTTAGTGGTCAATCTGTACAGTATTGGTTTTTATACACAAAATACTTTCTGGCAGTTTGCTCACATTATGCCAACAGTCTGGCTCCTATTTTTGCTTTAAGCCTCCAGTTATCTGTCCTTGCATTCTCCAAAGCATCATGGCATTTGTTCACCAAAGTCTGTGTAAGCAATTCAATCCCTCCTATGTCTCATTCACCCCACCACATGACCTTTTAGAATTTATGAATGCAGGATAACAAAATATCTTCCCATGAATAATAATTTTAGAGTCAAAAGTAGTGGATGGTCTATGTTTATGACTGATTAAAATTAATTATCATTTAATCTACCTTTTATATATCCTTTATTCTTTGGGACCTTGAGGGCATGTCGCATTAGTCCATGTTCTCTAGCCTTGGTCATGTTTTGACTTTGGTGGCTAAGACCGTGAGAGCATGGTTATGGTTTAACTTATTTCAAAACATGACCACAGTCATGATTTGCATAATTCAAAGAGCTTAGGTAGTAAAATCCCAGTGTGATAAGTAACTTTGTGAGCATATCAATTAAAGAGGCCTGATGATTTATAACCAAACATACATTTATTTTTAACTACACACAGACAAAATATATTAAATGTAACAACATATGACACAAAACAGTGACAATGAACTGAAAGGCATAAGAAAACAGAAATGCTGTGAAGTTTATATATTGCAATATAAAATGAAATAAATGCAAGCACACAAGTCAACCCAGATTCTTCAGAATTAATGAAACAGTTATTTAGTCTGTCCTGTATTTTGCATGTAAGATTTTTGCCTATCACACGAGAAGCTGGTGGAGCAGTTGCAGTTGGCGCAAAAGGAGTTATTGCTGTTGAGGCTTGGATGGTGAAGCTCAGCAGACTGAAGCATGCAATTTTCTTTAGACTTTCAAGATGATCAAAGATGTTCAGAGATTCTTAAACAACCTTTAGCAATGCTCACTAAGGCTCAACACTGCTTCAATGTTTCCTGAAGGTCCTCAGGTGAATTCAAGTCCAATATTAAAGAATTTTATAATTAAAATGTGAAATTCTGACCAATGGTTATCAGGCTTGCCTTGACCAGAATGTTTCTTGGGTGATAATTTTACAAATCTGCAATGATATCTGTATTCAGGGGAAATTGTCTTCAGCATATTAGGTCGGGTATATAACAGTATCTGGCTTACTGGAAGTTTTGCCAATAAAGATTAACCAATCACATATATGTATTACACAATATAAGGGTCTGTATACATTGGTTCAGTTTCAGGATACAGAGTACGGACAATCTTATTACATATTCTCAAAAAACTTAGCTTTCTTTTAAGCTTGCATGGGTGTGCATACCTGAGTGTGTGTGTGTTTTCATTTGGGTGAGTCTCTCAGTCCCAAAATGACTGTTAGGTTGTTTGATTATTAATCCAAATGCAGAATCTTAGTCACACAAGATGCTTGCTAATTCTACTTTGAGCTACTTGTGGTACTGTGCTGGAGATCTGTGGGCTTGTCCACTGTAAGGCCCTCTTATAATTTATAAAACAAAAGACTTAATCTAATATACATGTTGCCTCTAGGGCAAAATGATGGTTGGACTTTTATTGTAAAAAATATCTTATTTTGAAAGGATGTAGTTGTATTTTCCTGTTAGACTCCAAGACTGTTATGCAGCACCTGAAATAATTGTAAAAGCTCTTTTCACTTGGCTTGACAATCACCAAACAGTTTCAGACAAAGACAATGTGAAGCTTCAAGAACTAGCAGATTTGCTAAGAGAACTGCAGTGTGCCAAGGAGAATGGATATCTACCAGCCCTGTCCTATCTGGATACAGCATGTGGGGTTGAACCCATAGTTGCAAAGTTACCTTATGCACTCCAAGAAAAATAGATCGCTGTGGGTTCCAGGTATAAGGAAGAAAATGGAAGATGATTTTTCCACCGACTTTGTGTGCTGTGAAGCCCAGAGGAGAAATGATCCAAGTTTCTCAGTGGAAAACCTGCAACAACGCAACGCAGTCTAGGTCTCCTGTGGGAGTTAACAAGTGACACATTCACTTTTTCAACTGATAAAAAAAAAACATTTACTTGCCATGGAGTGCTTTCCATGGTGAACAGTGTTTTTGATCCCTTGGATTTTCCACCAAAACAATACAAGGAAGAGCCTTGGTAAGAAAGTTCACAACTGGGTTCTTTGAGTGGGTTGCACCATTGCCAGAAGAGAAACTAGACAAATGGGAGGTCTGGCGAAACTCGCTCCATCTTCACAATAAGAGGACTGGCCGCACAACTAAGATCAGATTGTGGCACCAATTTTATAGGAGCAAGCAGGGAACTTGGACTAAGCAAAGCCCAACCAGATCCCATTGTGCAGAGGTACCTGAACGACCAAGGGTGCTCCTGGGAATTCAACCCCCTACATGCGTCACACATGGGCAGTTCATGGGAATGCCTGATTGGGGTGGCCAGGAGAATTCTGGATTGTATGTTGCTGGAACAACATACCCGCTTGACACATGTTTTGTACACGTTTATGCAGAAGTGATGGCAGTCATGAATGTGAGACTACTAATTCCAGTCTCAAACGACCCTGTAGATCCATTCCTTCTGACACCAATCAATGCTTCTAACACAAGAAGTTGGAATCCCACTTCTGCCAGGAGATTTTACAGACAAGGATCTCCTTACCAAACAGCGGAGACAAGTGCGAGCTCTAGCCAACAAATTCTGGAGCCGTTGGCGTCAAGAGTACCTTTCAATGTTGCAGAGCCGGAAGAAATGGACCAAATCTTATCAAAACCTGCAGGAAGGAGATGTAGTTCTTCTGAAGGACAATCAATCGGAACGCAACAACTGACCTATGGCAGTTATCACCAAAACCTTACCTGGAGAGAATGGAAGGGTAAGAAAGGTAGAGCTGAAGACCTCAAACCAAGGACACGCCAGGAAGTTTCTGAGACCTATCTCAGAAATTGTATTACTTTTTACTTAGAAATTGAGACTGAACTCTAATTCAGAGTTGAGTAATCTCATAGCCTTATAGAGGCCAGGCGGGGAGTGTGTTGCCTCTAGGGCAAAATAATGGTTGGACTTTTATTGTGAAAAATCTTTTATTTTGATAAGATGTAGTTGTATTTTCCTGTTAGGGGTTGTCACTTCCTGCCAGCCATTTTGGGGTCCATGTGGTATGGTTTTTGAATCCAGAGCCATCCACCACTATGGAAATGTTAGTTGTTAAATTCATTGTGCCACTTAGAAGTAGAAGTTTAACATGCTATTTGTAAGAAAAAACATTTAAATTGCTAGTAATTTAAAGGAACTTTGTTTGCAATATATTTATACTATTTTATGCTGTTTCTGTTACAGATTTCACTCTGTCTGTTTGTAAAATGGTGTAAGGAGCCACATTAAATTTCAAACGTTGCTAGGACTCATCATTTTGCAACACGAGTTTATTTGGTTCTACAGCTGCAGCTTGTACATTAGGTAAGGAAAACACAGTATGTATTTATGCATGCAGTACATGGTGGTTAAAAATTTGGGAAACCTTTAGAATTTTCTAGATTTCTTTGTATTTTTACTCAAGTCATAGGGGCAGATAAAGAGAATCTAATTGAACAAGTGAAATATTTTTTAAAAGCTGGATTACATTATTCATCCACCCAAAAAAAAAAAAAAAAATTGTCAGGACTTAAGTCTACTTGACTTGAGACTCTTCCTGGTGCACTTGAGAAGTCGTCTTGTCTTCAAGAAAGGGGAATTTACATAGATTAGAGAGCTTAAGAACTGAAGATCACACCACAGAAATGACTTTGATCTGTGAGCAGAATAACTAAAGAAACATGATGAATTCTTTAAAACAAATACAATTTGGTATATACTACACATAAACATATATTAAACGAACAGCAACAACATAACCCAAACGATTGAATAAATGGTATAAGAAATGCAAATGCTGTGTCCTAATTAGGAGTTAATACCTGTCAATTTTAACTGATATTAACTGACCGTTTGTTAGAGTACCCAATGAGTCAGATTGAACGTGTTTGTACATACACATTTGTATAAAACACACAGATCAACCCAGATTATTTAGAATGGATGAAATGTTGATGTTTCAAGATGTTCACAATGCTTGAAGCTTGTTGCATGATGATCAAAGCTTAATGCTGTTTCATGCTCAGGTGCTGTTGGGTTGTTGTTAGTGGCATCTCTCTCCAGGGTGAAACTGGGTTCATCCTTATAAAATGACTGTAAAAGCATGCATCTCTATATTGGGTGTCTTCGGAGAGCTTCGGGAGATTCTCACCTCTGATCCATGAGGCTGATGAGGCCATTAGGTTCTTTTCCTAGATGCAATATCTTCTAATCTGTGGAGACTGGTTGACTCTATGTGATACTCTTCCTGAGAGCATTAGGCAAGGCTGATGGAGTGTGTTAAGTTATATGTTTGTTGACATGACCTGAAAATGTTGGTTTGGAACCAGATTATGGTGGGCTATGTCTAGGTAATAGAAGTCACAGGACAGAGGGGTCTCTAATCCAGGTTAGGAGATTAAAGCTGTAAAACCTTCCTTAGGAGTCCAGAAATATGGGTTGTCTATTTTCCTTGATGTATGAGTTTTGGGTGCTAAATTTTCTCAGTACAGGGGAGTTAGTTGAAAGGGATCTGCATTTCTGGATACTTTGTCTATAAATTGACTCTAAAGATAAAATTAGTCTTGGAGCAAGTTAATGACCATAAAGACAAACACAAAAATGCCATATTATTGCAGTTATTTTTCAGTTTATGAAAACATATACTCACCGGCCACTTTATTAGGTACACCTGTCCAACTGCTCATTAACACTTAATTTCTAATCAGCCAATCACATGGC
>JAQMYF010040706.1:0-10241 GCA_030014195.1 Neosilurus mollespiculum | reverse complement strand
GGTCAGACTTTGGCGGTGGGCAGCCCGTCCTCCGCTTAACGGCCACCTTTAAGTCTGACCACTTCTTTTTTAACTCCATGTGTGTGTACACCTTTCTGACCCCACAGCACTGACGAGCTCACACACTCTCTCCCACTCAGACCTCTTGCGTTTGTTGTTAATTCCGGAGGACAGTGTGCACTCAATTCCACGTTGATTCGGATGTTCAAAGGAAATGTGCTTGACTTCACGCGTACGCACAGATTCATACATCTGAATATTTTTTGTGTGTACGACGTTTTCTGGATTTAAGCGTATGCCATTTTTCAGTAAGAATTCCACGCAGGTCTTTGTACATGAGGCCCCTGGTCTCACACTGTGAGGAAAAAAAAGAAAAGTTTAAAATAATAATAATAATAATAATAATAAACTGATTTGAAAGGCTAAAAAGTCTAAGTTATCGAGAGTTCTGCGTCGTTAGCAGCTGCAGCCTGTGGAGGGGCTACCGGTTCGAACCGATAAGACTCTATAACTGGAGCCTGTAAATTGTTTAATCTCCTATCAACACTTTCATCACTGTCCGATGTAAGTAAGTTGGGGGCTGAATAATTGTTTAAGTCCTCACTCCGATCGCGAAAAGACCCATACGAAGGGAATGGAGAAGCTTCTCTATCGCTGGCGGCCATTGTACTATAGCGAAGCAGGACTGTTGTTTTCTGGAATCTACGTCACATTGTCACGTGACCAACTTAGGCTCCGATGTGAGCATACTCTGGAATGTTCTGAAAACACTGATTTTTCTCAGCTGGATTTAAAAACCACAGTGTGTATTGGTCAAAAAAAGCCGTGGATGTATTTATATAAGCCAACCAAACAATTTACATGATTTTGCATTGTTAATTAAGACATGTCCTTTAAAGGATTTAAACTCTACCATATATAGTACAAGATGTGCTTCCTGCACGAATATACATCACATTAACTTAAAAATAAACACTTACAACTTACACTTACATAAATGTACAAAACAGCTTTAACAGATATTACATACCCTGAATTTGTACTCGACACTCTGTAAATGTAGGTTTTCTTCTGAACGCTCAGATACTGGATTCGTGTTTTTTCACAAGGAGAAGAGGACATGCACTCCCACGTGATTTTCTTGTTGTTGTTGTTCTTCTGTTTTATGGCAGTTGCAAAACACCTATTTGATGCATTGCCGCCACCAGCTGGTATGGAGTGTGGATCATAATTACTTTTTTTTTTCCATTACTTTTTAATAAACATGTAAAACATATACGGAACATAAATACAATTTCTCGAAGAGGATAAAAATTACAGAAACCAAGAAGAAAACAACAAACAGCAGAAAGACTCAGGGGTTTTAAGGAAAAAAAAAACAATTCTGATTGTATCTGACACAAACAAGTGATCTAAAGTTTCTTCAGCTTCATTACAAAGGATACAAGGGTCTGTTTCGAATTTAAACCTTCTCTTGAGAAACATTGCAGTTGGATAAATATGATTGATTACACTGAAATGAGTTTCTTTAACTTTTGGGGAAATAGGCCATTTAATGAATTTAGAATATGCTTTTTCCAAAGTGGGTTCGGTTACAGACTCGGGGATAAGTGCAAAAGTTCCTCTGTAATAATTATGAAACAATCTGGACTTAAAGACAGTGATAATAAACTTGTTGTTACATTTGCTGTCGTTTAAGCCACAATTTGCTATAATTTGTTTTGGTAATACAGCTTTAGTACATTAAATGACTTAATTAACTGAATAAACGGTAAAGGAATCGCTCTACAAATTTTACTGTATTCTTGCAGACCACAATCAATGCCATATTTGTTTAGAAAGATGGAATAGTCCAGTAGGTTAACTTGACAGTCTAGTCGATCCATAACAAACACAACGTCTCCTTCGAGCCAATCATTTTTGAAAACAGATTTTCTACTCTATTGTTCCACTGAATTGAACCATTAGGGGAGAAGTTGTGGGAAAATAACATCTCCCAGAAGTGAAGAATCTGTCTGTGATAATGAGACTTTTGTTCACCTCAAAATCGTCAAAATTGCACTTTAGGAGAAAGTCCAAGCCTCCCAGTTTATTGAACAGGGACATTGGGGTGTGAAACCACATCGAGCTGGGTTGGGACAGACAGGCTTTTATCCAATTAATCTTGAAGGTACCGACCAGTGATTCAAAATCAAGTGCTCTAACACCACCCACTTTGTACTCTTTGACACATTGTGACCTTTTAAGGCAGTGGGATTTGTTTCTCCATAAGAACTGGAAAATAACTGAATTGGGTTTGTTGATATTATTTGATGAGATATACAGTGAGTAACTCTCTGCTCACCCAAATACTAAAGGTGTACTCACATGTAAGCGATATGGCTGCGAAACAGTGCAACTTTTCTTTCGGTTGTTGTCGGTTTCGGAAGGCCGAAAAAATGCAAGCTCATCGAAAAACCTTGGAATATAGATTATCACGTGACCCTGAATTGGCTGTGTGTCATGTATTGTATTGAACCTGGCCTTAAAATGTAAATAAAACGAATCCAAGTGCTTTCTTTAATGACTTTTTGCACTTTATTCTCTGTATATTTTATATGTACCCACCATTTGATTGACTCAAGTCCAATGGGTCTGGGTGAATTAGTTGTGTGTTCCAGCATGAGCTGCTCAGCTTTGGACAGCCGCACTATTGGTTTGAAGCTAAAACACAGACGTGAGTGTGAGATAGTGGAGCGTGGAGCTGCGTGTAAAAACCTGCTCCTTCCTGTACGATGCGTTCATTCCATGTCAGATCGGTGCGTAATTACCTGTTAGAGGTTTTGAATAATTTAACCTGGGGATTTATAATTTATTTTGGACACGCAAAACAGAATAGATCAGATTTCCAACTTGCGCTGATAAGGGAAAATTCCGAATTATATTAGGAGAGAGAAAGATTATGTGTGAAATCCCAGGAAAAGTAAATAAAAAAATACAGCAATACATTACTGCATAGCCTATATATTTCCCATACGTCCCCTGTAATACATCCCAAAGAATCAGATCCTAGTGCAAATGGAACAGATCTGAGATGTGCATTCCTGTCTGCTGTGAAAAGCAGCTTGAGCAGTACGTACACTGACACCCAAACAACCATTTATATTTTGAAATAATATAATATTTTTATAATATGTGTGCAAGATGGCAAGAGGCATGTTGCGTGTACGAAATATGCAGATTTTTTATTTTTTTTTTAAATGAAAGTGTAAATAGAGGCGCACAGGACCCCTGCTGGATTTGCGTGACGTGCATCCTTTCGCAGGTTTTTCTTTGTAAAAAAGGTGCGGATTCGCATGACGTGTCATAATTTGAAGGCTATAGAGAAGGAACACTATCTAAAAATATATATTTCTATCAGTTCAGTTTTTAGATTTTTATATACCCCTTTACATTAAACAGCAATAGAAATCTAACTTATACTCACTTCAGTAGCATTATGTGAATGCACCTGCCATACCCAACAAAAAGAAGTTCTTTATTCTGGAAGAGATAAACAAAATATTTAAATAGATGCATGGACACTCAAACAATGAAAAGAAACAGACCTGCAAATAACAATAATAACTCATAGTAACAGAGCTGAACCATGCATTCAACTGTAATTCGTTCACTTTACAGGTAGATTAACAGAGAATAGATGTTAGTAATGTAAAGTTATCTTAGCAGCTATATGTTCAGATTCTCTCCTGTGTGGACACGTTGATGAAGCAGGAGACTACTCAGACGAGTAAAACTCTTCCCACACTGTTCACATGTATGAGGCTTCAGTCCTGTGTGGATACGCTCATGCTTTTGAAGAGAACTCTTCAGACTAAAACTCTTCCCACACTGTTCACAGCAGTACGGCTTCAGTCCTGTGTGGATACGTTCATGCCGTTGAAGAGAACCCTTCCGACTGAAAGTCTTCCCACACTGTTCACAGGCATACGGCTTCAGTCCTGTGTGGATACGCTCATGCCGTTGGAGATGACACTGCTGAGTAAAATTCTTCCCGCACTGTTCACAGCAATACGGCTTCAGTCCTGTGTGGATACGCTCATGCACTTGGAGAGAACTCTGACTTGTAAAACTCTTCCCACACCGTTCACAGTAATACGGCTTCTCTCCTGTGTGGACACAATTATGCTGTTGGAGATGACTCTGCCGAGTAAAACTCTTCTCACACTGTTCACAGCAATAAGGCTTCAGTCCGTTGTGGATACGCTTATGCTGTTGGAGAGAACTCTTCTGACTGAAACTCTTCCCACACTGTTCACAGTAATATGGTCTCACATAAGTGTGGATACGTTTATGAAGTAGGAAAGAACTCTGACTAATAAACCTCTTCCCACACTGTTCACAGCAATACGGCTTCACTCTGGTGTGGATACGTTCATGCTGTTGAAGATTACTCTTCAGACTAAAACTCTTCCAACACTGTTCACAGCAATACGGCTTCAGTCCTGTGTGGATACGTTAATGAAGTAGTAGATTGCTCTGATGAGTAAATCTCTTCCCACACTGTTCACAGGCATACAGCTTCAGTCCTGTGTGGATACGCTCATGCTGTTGGAGATGACTCTGACGAGTAAAACTCTTCCCACACTGTTCACAGTAATACGGCCTCTCTCCTGTGTGGATACGTTCATGCTGTTGAAGAGAACTCTTCCGACTGAAAGTCTTCCCACACTGTTCACAGCAATACGGCTTCAGTCCTGTGTGGATACCCTCATGAAGTAGGAGAACTCTTCTGACTGAAACTCTTCCCACACTGTTCACAGTAATATGGCTTCTCTCCTGTGTGGATACGCTCATGCCGTTGGAGATGACTCTGCTGAGTAAAACTCTTCCCACACTGTTCACAGCAAAAAGGCTTCTCTCCTGTGTGGATACGTTCATGAAGTAGGAGATTGCTTTGATGAGTAAATCTCTTCCCACACTGTTCACAGAAATACGGATTCTCTCCTGTGTGGATACAGTTATGCTTTTTCAAAACAGCACTTTTAGTGAAACTTCTCTGACACTCCATGCGGTGATACATCTGGAAAACATAAAGACATGACACAATTAAAAAAATCTGTACTTTTATCATTATGGAACTGTTACTGGAAACATAAAAAATTAAACAATATAGCTTGAGCACGTCACTCATATTTAATGGCTGCAGCACCCTTAATTTTAGAGCTGCAGACGGACAGGTTAAATGAATAAATGATAATAATAATAATAATAGGAGCCTGAATGTACCAGGACAACCCAATCACTGTCTGCTTCATTTTCATTTTTAATCTGTACACATAGTAATAATAACAATAAGAAGAATTACTAAATAAGATTAATCACTACCCCCCAGGGCTAGTGGCTCAGAAAATTTACTAGCCCCCGTTCAAAACCACTAGTCCTACATAAATGACAAAACCTTTTAGTTTTGCAGCGAAGTCGCAAAAGTCATTTGTAACAGGCTTTCTGATTGGCCAAACAAGCATGTATGAACTCTCCTGAAGTATGTATAACCCGTGTGTGTGCCAAAGTTCTGCTAATTTTTGTGATTTTGTTGTGAAACGAGGGTTGGTGGTTCAAGCCCCAGTGCCAACAAGCTGCCACTGTTGGGTGCTTGAGCAAGACCCTAAACCCTCAATTGCTCCACACAGAGGCACCCCCAACAGGCACAGGGCACAAACCCAGAGCCTTCCTACTGTGAGGCGGAGGTGGGGTTGGGTGCAGCAGTGGATCAGTGGTTAAGGCTCTGGGTTACTAATCCAAAGGTCAGGGGTTCAAGCCAGAGAGCGACCACTGCTGGACCCTTGATCTGGGACCCTTGATCAAGGCCCATGGATCTCAATTTTATAAAAACAGAAGTCACTCTGCATGAGTGTGTCTGACAAAAGCCAGAAACGTAAAATGTAAACTCTGGACGGTGGTGGTTCAGTGGCTAAGGCTCTTGATTACAGGCTTAACACAGCACCTATATCACTGGAGACACTGGACCACAAATATCACAGAATAGCTTTTTGAGTTCGTCTGAGGTAGTTAAATTTTTATTATATGTATGATGGATTTTTAGTTTGTCTAATGGCTTCGATATCTCAGAAACTTTATCTGTAGACAAACAAAGATTGGCAAAAGTCATTTCCTTTGCTGTAAAATATAACTTCAACATAAGCTCTCACCAAATTTAAAAGGAGTATTTCACACAGGTTATAGCAACCCCTTCTATACCCATAGAATTTACAACATTTCCCCATATAGGCTCATTGTATTAAGTAGCACTGTGAGAAGACGATGTACAACCGGTATCTAGCAGGAAGGAAAATCCAGTTCCATTAATATTCAGTATTAACATGGGTATATCGCCATAATACACACTTAAATTGGCTGACAGGAAGGATTTTTTGTTAGATACAGAGTTCCTTTATTCTGTCGGAATCCTTTATCAGAATTTTTTTTGTCGGCATCTGTGGTTTGAAAGAATTGATGGAGTGGCATGCAGGTTTGCGCTTTTGCTTGAGCATCTGCAACTGCATTGTTATTGTGAGGACTGCTAGACAACCATGTAGCAGAAACTTCACCACAGTCTAACGTGAAGTCTAATCAGTTATCCTGTTACTGCAATGGTAACTGTAGTCCTAAAACATTTTAGTAAAAGAGTCATCTTCACAGTTCCTGAGTGTAGGAACAGGAGCGGAAGGTTTCCAAGATGAAAACCTCAACCCTTGGGTCAATAGTGGTAGAGATATACACACACATATTTGAAAATACGGACAGTTTGAATCTGTAGAATGAATACAGTACCTGGATGTCCGACTTCAAAAACTGGGTGTTTAAAAAAATAAAAAATAAATAAAAAAAGGCGGGCAAAGTGCCAAACACCACAATCAATCCAGTTTCACGGAAAGACTAATTTAACAAGGCCAGTATTTTCTTTTCATGTGCATGTGGCATTATGTAGGAGGGAAGAGGCCATATTTAAAAAAAAGTGTGGGGTTACTTATTAAAACCCTCTGCAAACATCGTGGAGGAAAAAAAAATGAAAATCAGGGGTATCAGGTGCCACTGGGGGCGCTGTGTGTTCTGGCCCTACGAACTGAGGAAGGCCTGTGGCCTGCCAGTCATAAATGTTATAATGTCATATATTTGGTCCTCCATAAATTTTATGCAAATTGCTGGACTTCCCTATCACGTACTGGAATTAATTATTGATCATTTACATTATCAACATGAATATGAATAAAGAAATCATAATATTTTTGGAATGAGTGATAAGATCAACTTAATTTAAAGACATTTGTAATCCTAAAATGGAGAACTGTCCAATTAAGTCATCTCTAATGAAAAAATATTTAAATTGTTAATAATTATACCTATAGAAGGGCAATTTATGATTTACTGCACTATTTGATTACTGGATGATTTATGTGACTATTCTATGAGTAGTTTATTCACTGAAGTGAGTGTAGGATTATTTTATTTTCTTCCATTCCACTCTGTACAAGGAGTGCTCGATGACAACACACAGTTATTAGCTCTGGGAACTTGACCAGGTGGCGTTGAGCTAAGACCTTCAAGGTCACTTAAAAACATGCGGTAAGTACAGGGTTAAGAAACAGTGAAGCAATTGTTTGTTGGCTAAGCTCGCCTCAACATCATAATAAGCCTAAAGTAAACAACCTCAGCAAGTGTAATGCCAGAGATTAATGCTGGTGAACTTGAAGGTATAAAAGGAGGGGTCTTGATGGACCACTTAGCGTCTAGGAATCAGTCATGGGCATGAGGAGGAACTTTGTGGGTCCAATCAGAACTAGAGGATGGGAGACTGGGTCCAAGGTCTCTTCTCAAACAATTTGTTCTGCGTGAATGATTGAATGCTTTACTATTCCTAAAGGCTAAAGAAACACCTGAAAAATTAATTTGTATCTCTTGCGTCGTGAACTGGACACTTTTTGCAACAACATCACTAAAGAAGAGTCCAGAATCTTTTAAATCAATTTCTAAAAGTTGCAGGCCTGCAAATGACCCACTATACAGGTGAAACTCGAAAAATTAGAATATTGTGCAAAAATTTTATTTAGGTGAAACTAATATATTATAAAGACTCATTACATGCAAAGTGAAATATTTCAAGCCTTCATTTGTTATAATTTTGAATTTTAAAAAAATGGATTCACGTCTGAATCCCGATTCTTATTTATTAGCATTCTGAATCGATCCAAATTTTCAAGAATCGATCTTTAAAAACATGTTTTTTGGAACATTTCCAACCTTATTCACAACGCGTACCGTTTGTCCAGACACGGTCTCCGTCGTGAATTGTTCCAGTGAGTGGCGACTCCAGAACTAGCTTTCAGCCTACAGCCAGCACCGTCTTCGCTGAAGGCAAACGTTTGGATGCACTTCGGATTTTCCGGGTAAGTAGAAGCTTGACATGACATATGTGGTGTGCAAAATAAAAGTCAAGTATTTTGGGAACACTTCAAATCCCAGAGCCCACATCTTACGCCATCACCCGGAGCTAAAAGAAATGGAGCAGCAGGCATGACCAACTCCTGACCAACACACACTCCATCACTTCACTAAACTCCCAACCAACTCTGAACGAGCAAAGCGGATCAGTACATCTACAGAACCAGTTGTCTAGTAATATAATTTCTTTCTTTCTTATAGAAGAGCTGTTCCTAGCTTATAGAGGAATGTAGTTACGTGTGAAATTGGCTCCCTTTGTTTGTAATGGTTAAGAATCAAACATCGGTTTGAATCGAGAATCGATTCGTCACGCCAAATATTTCATCGTGAGTTGTCGTTAGATTCACATCCATATTATATATGTATATACACACACATACATGTTCATGTAATATAATAAATTATAGAGATATAATTAATATTTATGACACACAACAGGTTTATACCTGGTTCAGAGAGTAATTAAGTAATAAGTTTTATTTAGACATTTATGAAATCATGAAAATTTTTTTAAAAAACATTTAAACAGTCGCAGGTCGACACTGTATGTACGTATGTATGTATACTAGGAATGTGAATCAAAAAACAACTAACGACTTAATTAAATTTAGATTTTTGGGGTGACGATTCGATTCAGAATCGATTCTCGATTCGGACCGATTTTTGATTGATAACCGTTACAAACAAAGGGTGCCAATTTTCTTCTTTAATTCTATAGGAAAGAAAGAAATCAGATTACTAGGCAACTGTCTTTTTTTGGTTTTGTAGATGTACTTATCCACTTTGCTCATTCAGAGTTGGTTGGGAGTTTAGTGAAGTGATGGAGTGTGCGTTGGTCAGGAGTTGTGCTGCTGCTCCGGTTCTTTTAGCTCCGGGTGATGGCGTAAGATGTGGGCTCGGGGATTTCAAGTGTTTCCGAAATATTTTACTTTTATTTTGCGTATTTTGCTCACCGAATATGTCATGTCAAGCTCCTTCTTACCCGGAAAATCGTAAAATCTGAAGTGCACCCAAGCAAGACGGCGCTGGCTGTAGGCTAAAAGCTAGTTCTGTACGAGCTTCGCCGAAGTTCACTCATTGCGCGGTCTACCTTTATAAATGGTCTATGGCGGTTATGCCTGACATGGCCAAGGCTGTGATTTCTGGTTCGTGCTCATAACTGTTGTGTGTCTGGATTAATAATAATATATTCGAAGTCCCAACTCCTATATACTGTGTGTACATTTATTAGGCAAGTTGTATTTTTGAGAATTAATTGTTATTGTACAACTATATAGTGCTCTTGGTCAATCCAAAATGTTAACCTGAACTCAAACCTGAACATTTAAGTAGTAAAAGTGAAGTTTTGGCTTTCTTAAGTGAATATCCATATGTACACCAGTATTAGGCAACTATTAGTGTGCAGAATTATTATGCAACTAAATGAAAAACAAAGATTCACTGTTAAAGTGAGAATAATAAACAAACTCAATTTACAAACAGACATTTCTGAAATTTCAAAAAAAGAAAACCTCAGTGACCAATATAGCCCCGCTTCTTTTCGATAACAGTCACAAGCCTTCCATTCACAGAGTCAGTCAGTTTCTTAATCTGTTCAGAATCAACTTTTTGTGCAGCTGCATCCAGCCTCCCAGACAGAAATGTCCTGCTTAAGAAGGGCCCAAAAGTTCTCAATAGGGTTTTAGTCAGGTGAAGAAGGGGGCCATGTCATTAGTTTTTCATCTTTAAGGCCTTTACTGGCCAGCCACGCAGTTGAGTAC
>JAQMYF010040705.1:0-10256 GCA_030014195.1 Neosilurus mollespiculum | reverse complement strand
GGCCCTTACCTCAGTAGTGATGAAGTGCTTCGAAGGACTAATTAGAGACTTTATCACTTCTTCCCTACCGGCCACCCATGACCTGCTACAGTTTGCGTACTGTCCCAACCGATCTACTGAGGAGGCCATTGCACATCTCCATCATGCAGCCCTGAGCCATCTGGACAGCAGAAAGGGGAATTATGTAAAAATGCTGTTTTGTCGACTACAGTTCAGCATTTAACACCATAATTCAATCCATACTCACCACTAAGTTGGAGATCCTGGGCCTCAGTCCATTCCTGTGTCGCTGGATCTCCAACTTCCTGACAGACAGACCACAGGCGGTACGGTTGGGCAACCATATCTCACCGTCACTCACCCTCAGCCCTGGAGACCCACAGGGCTGTGTTCTGAGCCCCCTGTGGTACCTAGGTGCCACCTGTACCTAGGTGTTTACATCACGCAGGACCTGACATGGTCCTGTCATGTTAACACCTTGGTGAAGAAGGCATGGCAGCGTCTCTATCATCTCAGAAGCCTTTAAACTGCCCTCAAGGGTGCTAAAGACTTTCTACACTTGCACCATTGAGAGCATCCTGACGGGAAGTATCACATATGGGGCACCAAAATGTAAAAATTTTATGTTTTCACGCACACATTTAGCTCATTTTCCCCATGTAAAAATTTGACCGCAAAGTTTTAGCGCACACTTTTTCCACATTTAGCTAATTTTTCCTCACATTTAAGTTTGAGTCACATCTAAAGCAATGTTTTACATTTAACTGTTAAGAAAATGTTTGCTTGTCCAACCTAAATGCTAAATCTTAATCTAAATCTAAAAGTTAAATCTAAATGTTGAATCTAAATCTAAATGTTAAATTTAAATCTAAATGTTAAATATAAATCTTAAATCTAAATGTTAAATCTAAATCTAAATGTTAAATGTAAATCTAAATGTTGAATCTAAATCTAAATGTTGAATCTAAATCTAAATGTTAAATCTAAATCAAAATGTTAAATCTAAAGGTTAAATCTAAATCTAAATGCTAAATCTAAAGGTTAAAACTATATCTAAATCTAGATGCTAAATCTAAATCTAGATGTTAAATCTAAATGTAAAATCTAAATCTAGATGTTAAATCTAAATCTTAAATCTAAAGCTAAATCTAAAGTTAAATCTAAATGTTAAATCTAAAGGCTAAATCTAAATCTAAAGGTTAAATCTAAAGGTTAAATCTAAATCTAAATGTTAAATCTAAATGTTAAATCTAAATGTTAAATCTAAATGTTAAATCTAAATGTTAAATCTAAATCTAAATGTTAAATTTAAATCTAAATGCTAAATCTAAATCTAAAAGTTAAATCTAAACCTAATGTTAAATCTAAATCTAAATCTAAATGTTGAATCTAAATCTAAATCTAAATTGTTAAATCTAAATCTAAATTTAAATGTTCAATCTAAAAGTTAAATCTAAATGCTAAATCTAAATGTTAAAACTAAATCTAAATCTAAATGCTAAATCTAAATCTAGATGTTAAATCTAAATGTAAAATCTAAATGTTAAATCTAAATGCTAAATCTAAATGTTAAAACTAAATCTAAATGTTAAATCTAAATCTAGATGTTAAATCTAAATGTTAAATGTTGCACCTAAATGTTTTGTGGATATGCTAATTGACCACACCCTCGGGCCGTACCTCAAGCATAACCACGCCCACAACCCAAGACCGTGCAGGACAGATGAACCGTCAGCTCTCTCCAAGCAGGAGAGATGGAACTGGTGCTAATGCCAGGTGTGTGAGCTGCACTTCAAAGTGCACTTCCACAGGTACCATTCACGACATCTACAGTAAGTAAAGAAGTTTGAATTTGAGCTTTTTTAATTAATTAGAGAGTGAATATTATTAAGATAACTGACATTTGCCGTACCTCTGTTTGACTTCTGCAGATTCGTCAAGACGATAACACTCGTTCAAAGTGAAATCTGGTGCTCCACTTTGCTGATCAATAAAGTGAAACATGTGTCTTGTCTCAAAACATATGAATAAAATAAATAGAAAAGCAAAAATAAATTAATAAAATAAATAAAGTTCTCGAAAATTAAAATGAGCGCAAGCAGGATTCGAACCTGGGTCGGCACGGTGAAAGACTCGATTGTGTAAACCCTGGGATTATCCAGTGCACCACAACTTAGCTAAAGAAAACACCCTTAATCTATGCTTTTAAAGTGAAAATACGCCAATATTAGTGTTTATTTTTATCATTCACAAGATAACACGGCTATCTTATACAATAAAAGTGATCTTTAACAAATATAAATGTATTTATTTTCACTCTCAACTTGTGTAGGCTGCATTATTTCACATTAAATATTGTCTACGGGAATATGCGTTAACATTGGATTAACGGCTGCAAAGGCTACAGAAATATACAGAGCTGCAAAAATACAGTTTTTTTCCAATATTGAATAAGCAGGACAAATAGGAGGTCTTGATAAAGAGAACAAAATAGAGTTTAATTTCATAAGATAACCGTATTATCTTGTGAAGGATAAAAATAAAATAAAAATAAATCCGTATATTTCTGTAAAAAAAAGGCGACTGCCCACAGACTGTTATCCGCCGTGCTGTTGTTACAGGAAAAGGAAGTGAAAATGTCACCGTGCTGCTGTTGATGTCATTTGTTTTGACTCCTTTTTACATCATATAGAAATATATGTAATGTTCATTGTGTGAGGCAAAGCAAATACAATGCAAATACAGTGCAAATAAAAAACAATGACCCACAAATATCGGTGCGACCCTATAATTGGTCCGGGTTACCGGGGACTGTTATTGCCGATGGACAGGTGTCGCTATGTGACCGCAGACTACATTAGGCTGCACTGAGTTCCTTACTTTTCTTTTATCCCGCCGCGTGCACATCACTTTGATTTATTTTGTCACAGAGAGAGAGAGACCTCATGTTAACTCTCTAAGTACCATTGACCTGAGTGTATGAATATATATATTTATTTATATACGTATAATGTTCGGCTGGGCAGCAACTTCAAAACACTCAGAGTGTTGTGAAGGCAGCGCGTTGGGCCGAATGTCCGTGTGTGCCCAATAGAAACAAGGCAGCCAGCCAGGCACGGAAGAAAAATCTCCATGGCAACGCTGCTGTAACTTTCACTCATTGAGAAATGTTTCTCTGGTTGCATCAAACCCGGCCAATGTCCCGCCCCCGAGAGCCATATACCCACTGTGATTGGTAGGTTCGTTCAGCTCCGCACACAACACTGTAAAGTGCCATACATATCAAACTTGCGGGCCGCAGTAACATTAAACTTTTGTATTAAGGTGGGGGCCACAAACTATCATCCTGCGGGCAGCGAGTTTGAGACTCCTGATATAAACTCTCTCTCACACAAAGACTCATGATGAATGATGATTACTGGACTTTTTGCACCTTTCTTGTGGACTGCTACAACAGATTTTAAAATGATGGTGTACAACAAACCTACTGTATTTTATATATGTATTTATATATGTATATATGTATTTAATGTTTACTGTTTTGACTGTAATTAAAATTTGTTATTAAAATAATGTTGCACTGGAGATTCAACTACCTGTTTTTATTACTTAAACTGTAATTATTTGAATTGTAACATTTATGTTCAGCTTTACCTTGATCCACAGCTATCAAAGTTATTGAGTTCATCAGTAGTTAATTTATTAATGAAGCTCACACAGTAAAGTTTGTTAATGGTTTTTCTGGTTCATATCTCGTATGAATTTTAACAATAGCAGCATGGTAGAGTATTGTATTTATGCAAGAAACCATCGATTGAGGTTTTGCCTAAATTTGAAAATAATTAATGTTAGCTGTATACAACAATATAAATAATAGAAATATGTATTAAATATTTGAGAACTAACGATGACGTTCATGCAGCCTTCCTCTACTACAACCAGATGAATGGCATCAAATATGCTGCTCCATGAGCTCTTCCCTCTGTTGGTGCTGATCTATCAGTTTGGCTAATTGGCTGTTCCAAATTGCTCCTAGGTGTGAGAGTGAGTGTGAATGGTTGGATGTGTGATGCTCCTGCTGAGATGGGCGCCAGCCTCCCCGTGACCCTAATTAGGATTAAGTGTCTTAGAAAATGAATGAATGTATAATTAAAGCCTGACTCAGTTTCAAGCCCACTCACCACAATAATGTTCAGGACAAGACTGGGAACACAGAACAGATATGTTTCAATTAAAAAATAAAGTTACCAAATATAACTAATATAATCACATATAAAAACCTTACATAAATCTACATTACTGATTTAATCACATTTAGATTAATTTAGATTTAATTTACCTATAACTATAAATCTTAACCTGAACTGTCATAATGTCCTGATATACAGTTTTAATAAATTGCATAAGAACACAATACAATTAAACTTGGGAAATAATACAGGTTTTCGGTTATGGTTCTCTAAACCTAAACCCTAAACCCTAAACCAGTACACATCACAGTGGTGCAATCGCTTTGAAAACACTCCAGCTAATGCTACTGCTAGCTAACTAGCTCTGTTAGCAAGCTGCATCTATTATTCATATTAACCAAACAAAAAAAAGATTGCATGTTCTAGAGTCCATTATAAATGTTATATTCAATTTAAAATTTAATATACTGTGCTTTAAAATTTGAAACCATTAAGAAAACAAATATTTACTTACCAAAAACACTCCAGTTAACCAGTGATAACACTGTTAGCTTCGTCCAAACACCTGCTGTCACTCACTCCAGTCCAGGCATGTCAATAAAACCAGACACGCCCCCAAATATGCAAATATGTGAGTCAAATATCTTATTAACCATGGGACAATTAAAAGAAAAAAAAAAAAAAAAAACAGCACAGAATAGATAAGGAGGATATAATTTAGTCAGTGTACCAAAACAATTTGTGGACAGAAATCTATTGACTGAGAAATTGTGAATTTTTAAATGGTAGTCTATGGAACTGGAAGTCTTCTGTAGCCTGTCCCTAGCGGATCCCGGTGGTATTGCACTTTCGGTAAGCTTAATTTTCTTGCTTCTGTGGGTTTCCTCCAGGTACTCTGGTACTCTGGTTTTCCCACATGCCATAGACATGCACATTACACTAATTGACTGTTCCAAATTGCTCCTGGGTGTGGATGTGTGAATGGTTGTGCTGAATGTGTTGGCCTTGCAATGGTTTAGCGAGCTGTTCAGGGTGTACCCTGCCTTTGCCCATTGTTGGCTGAGAAAGGCTCCAGCCTCCCCACAACCCCAATAGGATTAAGTATTTTGGGAAATAAGTGAGTGAGTGAGTAAGGTTTACCCTATGATCAGTCTTTTCAGTATCCAGGGGAAGAAATTTTCACTTGCTATAGTTTCATACACAACAGTGCAGGTTTTCATAAATATACAATAATCCTTATCAAAAGTAACATAATTACTAATACTAATGACAGCAAAACAGAAATCCATAAAACAATTAGAAGAGTACAAAAAAGCGTACCTTTTTAATTACTGTGAAAATAACGTCAGAGTATGATAATGTGACTTTTAGCCCCACCTTTCCCTATACCCAAACTGTTATATTGGTTGAAAAGTTCCAACAGCAATCAATAACTTATGTGATCTGTCATCTGCAGCCACTGTAATCCTGTAAAAACAGCAAATAATCACTGCCTTGTGGTTCACTGGGAAATATCCAATCAAATGCTCCCATGTCTCCTTGATCGTGCATGACCCTACCATTCACAAACCTGCAGTCTGTGTGCAATCCCGCAGATAGTGCTGCTGCTGATGCTGCCGCTGAAGGCCTGAAAAGTAATGCCAAAACGAGTGGACTCCTGAACCATGAGTAAGTGTGCATTTTGTGTTATTGTGAAATTTTTAAATTCTTGCAATGTTATTCCCCTTTTCTACAGTGACTCGCATCTTGGCAAATTAGCCATGCTCTCTAGAGCTTTCCGCAGAGTATAATGTGCATCCTTTTGAGGGCACTTCATATCAATTGGTGCACTATTTGGGACACAGTCTGATTTTAGTTGCTGTGCCAATATAGAGTGCTAAAGAAAGGTTGCAATGCTTTACTATATTTTTAATCTGTGTTATTTGCTTTGACATAAGTTAAACTTAACTTAGCAAAGAAATGACTCAGTTTTTGTGCAGCTTAGCTAAGAAAGAGCTGTGTAGTTTATCCAAGAGAGAGAGAGAGTATGAAAATAACAACTTTAATGTGAAAAAGCACACTGCTGTGCGCTGTTTGCGCTGCTTTTTGATTTTGTTTTTTTCATTGCTATTCATTGGTGTGTGACCTTGTTCCTGCCGCTGACTCCACTTGTGTTGTGAACTGACCCTGTCATGTTGTGGGATCAGTCAGGTTTCTGATGCCCACATTGTGTTTTGCTCAAACTGCATTTGGTCCACTTTTGCAAAGTGACCTACACATGTGCAATGAAGAGTGACAAAGTGCCCAAGTGCCCAAGTACTCTCATCAAAAAATCCACAGGGTATACTCCCAACCCCCCCTACAAGTACAGATTTACAGAAAAGTCTTAATTTTTTTATAAGGTTTTAATGACTGTCAGTATATATATATATATATACATTTCATTGTATTCACATAAAAATCAGTTTTAGCATACTTCACTTTCAATGGTGGAGCTGCTGATTGCCTTTCGTCACAGGGTGCCCTCATGCCTGACTTCATTCTGGTTATGGTAATAATGCCAAGGGCTAAATACTTTTTCAATCCACTGTAGATGTGAAATAAGAAAAGTTTAAATTATACAAAGTGCACAATTGATAATTACAACAACAATAACAACAACAACAACAATAATAATACTACTGATACTAATAATAATAATGTTAATAATGATAACATAATAATGTTAAATAAAGTTAAGTCTAAGTCTAATGTATTATTATTGTTGTTGTTGTTGTTTTTGCTGCTGCTGCTGCTGCTGTTGTTGCACCATATTAAAACCAATCAACCTCATTCACCAACCATGAACTATTAAGACATTTCTTCTTAACTCTCACTTATGCCATTTTTACAAACATTTTGGCATTCACCAATGTTTTATTGTCTGAGATAACAATCTACAAACCCAAAAGAGAACTCTTCCCACATATAGAGGTGCCTAAGAAATGTTGCTTCCATGGATTTATAGGTTCGCCTTACCATTGTTTTCGTCCGGCATATTTGTATGGGCACGTAGACCTATTACCTTTAATGGGGATTTAGGGGGCTTTCATTTAACTTATTAGAGTGACTGGCATGCGCTTTCAATTTAAATGTATTGAAATGACTGACGACATCCTTTTTTTTTTTTTTTTTTTTTTTTTTTTTTAAATATTACATTCACTATTTGCACCCCTTGCTCTTCATCTGTTCCTTACTGTTTCTATGTTAAACAATTATTCATTTATTCATTTATTTATCTATCAATCAATCAATCAATCAATCAGTCAATTATTTATTTATACATGAAATCCACTGTTGATGGGCCATCCTGCTTTGCAAGGGTCCTTAGTGAAACAGTGAGCGGTCCAGGGTGGACAAGGTGTCACTCGTTGTCTCTGTATCTGCTCCCTCCAGACCCTTGTTATAGTGCTCTCCTCCACAGCAGGTATCCTATGTATGCTGTCATAATTGTGGGAGTACATTAAGGCTAATGGAAGCAAGCTAATGTTTGCTGACATTATAATCATAGACAGTTGATATGCACTTGAAGGCACTGCTTGTTCTGTTCAACCTAAAAGCTATGCAGAATAAAATGGGATTTGCTTGATGTTATACTGAGAATTCAGTTAATCCTTATTAAATCAATGCCAAATAAAATAATGACAATAAAATATTAGAATGGGAATGGTAGTTATTGCAATTAATTGATTAGCTTAATATTAAAGTAGAATATATAAAGATAAATTAAACAATTTGGGGATAACAATAACAGGGACACAGCCATACATAGTTTATCTATGTTGCATGTCTTTGGATACATTATTACTGTAGGTACATTAACTTGCTGTATGTGGTTTGTTTAATTTATTTTATTATTTATTTATTTTTCTGGATTTGCTTTGTTTTTGGATGTATTTTTAGCATATGAGAGTTCTGACTGCAGACTTACTATCCCTTCTTGCACAGATGTGCATGCAGGGTGGAATGTCCTAAAACAGAGATGTATTACGTAAAAGTATCTTTTTTTGTGCAATAATAGCATAAGCAAGTAGTACTCATAAGTCCTGTGTCATTGCCATAGCATCTGCAACAAATCATACTGAAACACATTTAGCTCTGCAAATGCTATATGAAAAAAAAAGGATTTGAATAGATAATAGGAAGAGTTGGAAAAGGTTTGAATTATTTTTGTTTTGTTATGTTTTTTTATTCATTGAGTCCACTCCATTTTTACACAAAGCTCCACTCTCAAAACGTATGGTGATTTAACTAGTAAGCATGCTAAATAATTACTGTTGGCAATAATTTATTATTACTTTAAACACATTCAGTTGCATGAAAGCCAAGTTACAACATTATAAACATGCAGCTCCTCCTCATTAGGATTTTTAAAGATGTGAAGGATGGTTGTGAAGTGTGCCTATAAAATGACCAACAAATGAATATAAACATACATTCTGGACCATAAGCCTGTGCTACAAAGTGGGATTACTGGCTTATCCAGGTAAATTCAGGTGAGTTTGTGATGTTGGGTGTAACTTGAATGGTACGACGAAAGCTGAGTAGGGTTTCCCCAAGGTGTGTTGCAATTGCAATTTCAGTTGCATCTCAACCCTTCTCTGAGCAAGTTATATTCTAGGTTAACCTGACATTGTCTTCATAAGCACTGCCCATTCACCAATATTGTCCAACACATATTGTCCAGAAGAAACAAAAAGACCTCACAATGCAAAGCAAAGGGATACAGAGACTGTATAATTCAATTATTTTACCCATATGATTTTCCTAATTAAAAAGATTTTCATCTGATGGAATTCACTATCTTTGCCATTGTTTGGGCCTGGACGTCTTTAATGCCACTTAGTTAAATAATGATTGACTGACTTTATTTAATTCCAATTCATATCACAAATTAAAAATACCAAAAACTATATTTGGGAGGCCTGGGGCCAGGTCACACAAGGCACTTTGAGTTGGCTATTCTTTTTTTTTTTTTTAATTAAAAAAAATATACATTATAAAATAAATAATTAAAAACATATCTAAAGTAAATGTTTTTTTGTATGATCCTGTGTCACAACTGTTTCTAACCACATTTTCCCTGCATTGTTTCACAAACTCTCATGAAATTGAATCTACCAAAGAATAAAGCCCACCAAGAGTTGAGTCTTTTAGCAGGCTGGATATATATCAGGTTTTTATAGTCCATCCAACTGATAAATGATTGTTCTGCTCATTCAAGCCAGTGCTGCCATTCCTACAAGTCCAGCTTAACTGCAAGAACCTCTCTGTTGCCCACTTCATAATTTTTATCAGCTGGAGGCAAGGATCTGGAAGAGAAGGCACAGGGGTGTAATTTCTGGTCTAACTCAGTGCTGCGAGAGTAAGGCTCCAACACCAGTGTCTGAGCCTCCAGAATTAAAGAAAAAGGAGTAACTGTTAGCTTGGTGAGAGGGGAATCAACGCTACTAGTGTTACGAATGAAATGTCGATAGAAATTAGCTTAAAGAACAGAAGTGTTGTAATTCCATATGGGTTGAGGAAATTGGCCACTCCATCACTGCAAAAACTTTGTCTGGATCCTCTCTTCCAAGATGGTGCTGGTAAGCATGGTCACTTGTGTTTTTAGCACTATTTTCTATCTTAGATAGTTTTTTGACAACATGCAACGCAGTGATCATCTACAACAGACAGACTCTTCTAGACATTTGAGAATTCTGGGACCACACCAACAAACTTTTTATTGAATGGAGACTTAAACTTAACTTTATTGATCCCTTTGGGATGACTTCCTCAGGGAAATTTAAATTTCCAGCAGCACATAAGAAAAAGCAGTACACAAATAGAAAAAGCAGCAAACAGATAAAAAATAAACAGTAAACACTTTGCTTAATATACAAAATATAAAAGAATAAGAATAAGAATTAAGTAAATATAAAGATCTGAATATTGCTTTGTATGGAATATAAGTTAAAATTATTGTACTATAGATGAGAATGAGGTTATTACACCATAGAATGAAATTATTGCACCAAAGGAAAAGTGTCCATTTCTGTGTGTGCATGT
>JAQMYF010040704.1:0-10261 GCA_030014195.1 Neosilurus mollespiculum | reverse complement strand
ATCGCAGGGCAGAAACACACTGACGGCAATGCAGCCTACTCTTGACGAAAATCAGCAATGGTTCTTTTACATGCCTCCCACCATAAACAGTGAGAGACAGGCCAGCATTTGATAACCCAGTTAGAACCCGTTGAACCCCCAACTTTGGGTTCAGTAATCCAGCACCCTACCACCGGGCCACCACTGCCAAAATAAAACCAGTATAAGTTAAATATATATCAATTTATTTATTGAAAGTACATAATTGCTGTTTGTATGCATAAACTTGCAGTATCTGAAGTAGAATTTACATGTACAGTACTGTATGATACGTGTACATTTGTTTCAATATCCAGATAAATTAAAATAATATCATCTAAATATCACGTTCATGTCAATCACGTTCTAAACTTTTTATATAAACACAGTCACAAAGTAATAAACATAAGTTAAATGATTTTCTGCATCCTGGTATCTTTCTGTTTGTACAGTTTAACGCTGCACATGAAGACATAATTAAAAAGTAATAGTAGACTATAAAACAATTAAAAAACAAAGAAGTTTAAATGTAAACGGGAGATGCTTCGATTGGAACCAGGCTTTTAGGACCACAGCAGAAAATGTTTTGGATCTAGCAATATGGCTGCACAAGCATATCTAGTGAGTTCAGTTTCAGCAGCCCAGTCCGATATCCAGTTATTTTAGATCAGTGGTTGGAAAGTGAATGGGTAAGTGGCATGAAGACTGCATGTCCCAGAATGCAACATCACATCCATTTAATCTTTTCCTCTGGTGATTTCCTTGCATCTCACAATCCACGAAAATCCCATCCATCACTACATTTAATTCAGTTGAAAATCTATATAGATCATCTATATATGTTTTTTCATTCTATAACTGTCTTAACATTTCATTTATTTTACCCACAAAGTCTTATTTATTGTGTACAAGTTTCAGTCACGTGATGTCTATTTTTAGCTTCTAAGCTCTGCTGACTTTAATAGTGCAATGTTTCTGTTCCACTAATAACTACTAACAGGCATTAAATGGGCAATAAACAGGCATAAAGCAACCAGAAACTTCTGAACACTGATTTGTACAAAGATTTGGGTACACACTTCAGACTACTCTGACAAGTCTCTCATATCAATGCTTCACTCTCTGATATTCCTCATAGAAGATCAGGTTTCCTTTCTCCAGCTGTTGGAAATTGGCTTGTGTGGTGTGCTCTCTCTGGTCTGCTAATTATCAGGGTCAAGTTTCTGGTGGTGCTTTTGGCTTCTGTGTTTGATCTGAAAGATCAGGAAAAGTGTGAACATTTCAGTTGGAGTCTTGGGGATCTCTCCACTCTCACCTTCACTTAACATTCTCTCTAGAACTGTGACTGAAATCCAGCAGAAGACTGGGATGTGGCACATGATCTAAAGGCTTCTTGAAGACTTCATGTATGTGATAATTTTATTGGTCAGGCTCTGTTCACTGATCCTCTTCCTGAAGTAATCCTCTTTTTGAGGATCATTGAATCCACTGGGGCTGACTTTGTGACTTCAAACAATCTCTCGTTGTTCTGGAAATCTAAAGGAAGTTGACCATCAACCAGACCATCAATGATCAACATCACTTTGTAGGGACACCGACTATTCATTCTTTTTTTCCTATTTCTGTGCAAAAGTGATGAAGCTTAATTAGGCTAAGAATTTTCTGCTTCATCAGATTCAACTCTCTAAAGGGAAGTGGAAACATATGACTACATCCTGATTTGCTTTTCCTTCAGCAAAGTCCACAATAAAGTTTGGAGCTCTGGCGTTTTAGCAGCTATTTTCTTTATTTTCTTTATTTTGTGTCTACCTGTGTGCCATCTTACTCCAATAAAAAAAAGAAAAGATGCAATTTAGAGGTTCCTAAACTAAACACCCTCCTCTCAGTGACTACTCCTTGAGATCCTGTCCATGAAATCCACAAACAGAATCAGTGACCAGAGTCCAACATGCACTGAAAACCGGTTTGACTTTGTGATAAGGATGTGGACACTCGTTTTGGTTATATAGTGACCTGATGGCTCACAAACATCGCCCCTGGTACCCCATAGTCCCTCAGTACCGCCAACCCCCCACAGTATCCCCAGGGGGACATGGTCATAGGCCTTCTCAAAGTCTACAAAACAAATGTAGACTGGATGGTCAAACTCCCATGACCCCTCAGTAACTGTTAACAGTCTACCCAATCTCCGGTCCCCTTTTTTTAGAAATGGGGACCACCACCCTGGTCTCCATGCTACAGGTGTTGTCCCGGACCTCAATGTGACATTGACTTGACATTGATTGATCTTCAGCATCTTGGGGTGTATCTCATCCACCTTTGACCTCCGAGGAGCTTTTTAATCTTTGCAAGGGTAATGGCCTCGCTTTCTCCCAATGTGAACTGAGCAGCAGGTGAGGGCATGGGTGTCCCAATACCTAGCATCAAAAACTGGCTGTAGCAACATGGAACATCACCTCACTGTCAGAGAAGGAACCTGAGCTGGTGCATAACATTGAGCAGTATCAACTAGATATAGCTAGGCTCACCTCCATGCACAGGGTTGTCTCTGGAACCACACTACTGTGTGGGGGGTGGACACCAGTGATGCTGGTGGACACCAGTGATGACGCTGAAGAAAGCTGAAGAAGGAGGCCATTCGGCCTTGGTAGTCCCAGATGTCTCCTGTAGCAGCTGACAGGTACTGTAATCAGTAAATACAGAGACAGATCTTTAACACCATTCTGACACAATATACTCATTTCAGGGTTTCCTCATGGATGCTATCATACATATAAACAAATGTTTTAAAGAATTAGTTAATAAAATAGTTATATAGTATAATAACGAGACAAGAGAACTTGATCAGGAGAAACACCACCTGAAAAACACAAGCAGTACTGACCTCACAGTAGAACTGTCTATGAAGTTATGTGGATGTCCCATTGACTCATCACCCATGTACAAACAGCTGGATTCTGATGAGTCTGATCCATTTTCTTCAGTCATTTTAGAGTTACAGAACTATCAGTTATAACTGCTGTCTCAGCACTGTTAAACAATGTGTTTATCATTAAACGCCAGTAATTAAATCTTTTTTGATTCAGCTACACACTGTGCACTTATTGAAATATTTTTTCCTGAGCAACCTTTATTTACACAATACAATGAACAAATAAATTCAAGATATCCTTGGGCATTTTAAGAGCATTCCAAAGCATTGCATAAGGTAGTGCATTCAATTTTAACAACTAAAATGTGGACAGAGAACTAAAAAGGGGAAAAAATTATTAAATAGATAACAGGCGGTTGAAGATAAAATTCCTCATGTAGGGCTCTAGTTTTTACAGCTTTAGGATTTGTGCAAAATGTAATAATTGTACAGGAATGATAGAGATAGGCTAGCATAAAATACATTTATTTTGGGTTTTTGTTCACACTTACTTAAGCTGGAGATGCCTCATACTGCACTGATGTCAGGAGTCTCAATCACAACTAATTGACTCAGCTGGGTCTTAAGGCCTGTAGAATTCACTGACTTAAAGCTATACTGCTATGTTATAACACTATGCTACCAAGCCCTTTTTATTCTCCTCTCAGTGAATGATTTTTTGAAACTGTTTCAAGATCAGATCACTGAGATATTCACACTACTAATAAACCCTTTAAACCAAAATTTAGTTCCTCTGTTAGCAAGTTAGGGGCAGTGGTGGCCTGGTGGTAGGGTGCTGGATTTCTGATCTGAAGGTCGGGGGATCAAGCCCCACAATTGCTGTCCTACTAGTGCAGTCATGTCTCTTACTGTCTGTGGTGAGAGGCATGTAAAAAGAAAAGAGTAGGCTGCACTGACGTCAGCGTGTTTCTGCTCTGCGATGGCCTGGGGAGTTATCCAAGGTGTACTCTGCCCTCGCCCAGAACTGGCTGAGACCCTAATTAGGATTAAGCTGTTTTGAAAATGAATGAATGAATGAGTGTTAGCAAGTGAGTGTTGAGAGATACAGATCTGTTCCCGTGAGACAAGGTGTATTTACCTCTGGTGAATGTAAAAGTATCTCACCTCCCATTTATCTTGAGTCCTGTTTTCCAGACATACTTATGTTGGAGGTCATGTCTCCTTCTCCAGACTTCAGCAGGACACAAGCTTACTTTAATCCAACATCAGTGTGACACAGAGTTCATTTACACAGGTAATAGTCTTGCTCAAGTCATAAAATAACCTGCACTCAAACTTAACTACATAACCAGAAAACTTGTTGCTCTGGTAAATTTTGTAGTAAGGTCAGGGCAGTGTGAAGTCAGTATGTTAAAAAATAGAGCAGCATATTGTATATTGCACATTTGTCCTTGTGTCAATGTTTGTGTGTGTGTGTTTGGGAGTACTAACCCAACCACTGAACCTATTGAGACCTGCAGAATGTAGATGTAGAGGACACATGCATTCACAGTCTAGTACTAAACTAAATTAATGGTATTACAATTAGCATGGAAGGAGAGTCTTCTACAGAAAAGCTCTTAGTAATGCTAGAGCAATATATTTCTTACATCTAATAGAGATATCAAAAATAATCCAAGATCCTTATTTAGTATTTTTGCAAAATTAACTAGGAATAAGACATTAATAAAGCAGGCACACCATCAACTTATAGCAGTGACGACAATATGATATGTATAATATTTTTTAATGGTTCAATTATCATGCCAAAATGTATTCCCTGAACTTAAAGCCAGATATTTTAGTAACTAACTCTATAAATAACAATATACAGATATCAGATCAACTAGACTGTTTTAAGCCCCTTCAATAGACAGAGCAAATCTCAATAATTTCCTCATCAAAGTCATCAACTTGTCTGTTAGGTCTAGTAGTACCTAAATATTTCTTTAAACGGATATTACCAGAAGTGGTCAACCCTTTATTAAATTTAACAAATTCTTCTCCTAGCACTGATTATGTACATAAATCCTTGTAACTACCTGTAATCAAAACTCTTAAAAAGCCTGACCTTGACCCCTGTCAGCTGTCCAAGCAGAGACCATGTTTCTGCAATGGTCTGGCAAGCTGTCCAGGGTGTACTCTGCCCTCGCCCAGAGTCGGCTGAGATGAGTGCCAGCCTCCCTGTGGTTCAGAAAATTAATAAATGTTTCAGGCTGTGCTTGATTGTGGTCAGGAACTTCTAACCCGTACAGGGGACAGGGCATCTGTGGAGTGGAGTGGGTTGTGGTCCAAATATCACACTGCTCAGCGTCCCTGAAAAACTTTACTCCAGGGTGATGGAGCAGTGTGGCTTTCATCTGGGTCATGGAACACTGGACCAGCTCTTTACCTTTGCAAAGTTCCTTAGGATCACCATTTTTAGGAGTCTGACAATCCAGTCTACATGTGTTTTGCGGACTTGGAGAAAGCCTATAACCATGTCCCATGGGGAATTTTGTGAGGGTGCTGGGGAAGTCCAGATTCAGTGGTCGCTGTGGTGAGCCATCAGGTTGCTATATAGCCAAATATATTATATCTGCATATATAGTGGTTCGGGCATCTTATTGGGATGTCTCCTGGTTGCCTCCCTTTGAAAGTATTCCAGACATGTCCAACTGGGTATAGGCTGTGGGAACTCGCTGGAGGGATTATATATCCTGTCTGGCCTGGGAAAGCATTGAGATCCCCTAGAGAGTGTCGCCAGGGAAAGGGATGCCTGAGTTTCCTTCCTAGACCCGTTGCTTCCACAACTCGACCATGGATAAACGAAAGAAAATGGATGGATATGTAAAGCTGTATAATGACTATGTCAATTGTAAAAAAAAAAACAAACACTACACCGATAAAACTGAATTGAATTAAATACAATTGAATAGTAGAAATATTTATTAGAATGCCAAAAAGAAAAATAAAAGTATATTATTCATTAGAAACAACAAGAATTATTAGGTATTATGCTATATATAACTATATATAACTTATATATTTGTTGTTGTTGTTGTTGTTGCCTTACAATCTGTAATCTTAATAGATTTTTTTTTCCTTGGATTTTTTTGTAATGGACCTACACAGAATAGTCCAAAATGGTTAAAAAAATTTAAAAGTAAAAATTGTGGATCCATATTCACCCCCTTTTATATGAAGCCTCTAAATAAGATATGGTGCTGCCAATTACCTTCGGAAGTGACATAATTACATAAATAAGGTCTACATATGCACAATCTAAGTGTCACATGTCCATATATATGTTCACCAATTCTGAAAGAAAGTGATACCATAAAGTCCAAGAAGCTTTGCAAAAGGTCAGGGACAAAATTTACATTAGAAATACAAATCAGGGTTGGGTTATAAATAAAATCCAAAACTTTGAAAATCCTGTGGAGCACCATTAAATCCATCAGTACAAAATGAGAAAAATATGGCACCACAAAAACCTGCCTACATAGGATATCTACCAAAACACAGATACCAGGCAAGGAGGGCATTGATCAGAAAGGAAACAAATAGTAAATAAAAATGCATGGTCAAGTTTTCTGTGGGTTTTTTTCTATTTCTTGTTTGCTTCACAATACAAATATTTTGCATCTTCAGGGTTGCTCACATGTTGTGTAAATTGCCAGATAACCCCCCAAAATATCCAGTTTAATTCCAGGATATAAGGCAACAAAATTGGAAAAATGCCAAGGGGGTCAATACTTTTGCAAGCCATTGTAGTGATTAAAAGAAAATGCACTAATTGTGAGAGTTTTTTCCCCCCTCAGCATTTTTATTAGGGACCAATAAGCATAGACATAAGGTGTACAAACCAGGTCACCAAAGAAAAGAAGAAACTTTACACGTGTGTATCAGTGAAACATAAGCCTTTTCCTCCTGCCACTCACATACCTTAGTCAGAGAATTAACATAATGTACTTTAGTTTCTAATAACACTGGAGCACACTGTCAAAAAATCAGAGTGAAAATCAGACTCATCTGAAAATTGATTTCATTTTTATCTATTTGAAATGTGCGTGTTTTATCAACTGTAGCTGTGAGGACATGCGTGTATCTTATCATAGTGGCTCACCATGCTGTTTTGTGCTTGAGTGATCAGAATGCAGGTGATGTGTTAATGGTAAGGAACGGAGCCTGAGACAGAAACACTTTCACTTCCTATTTGTTTTAAGGTTACTTGTTTTCTCAGAAGTCGATTAAGAAATTTACTGAACTGTTTGATAAATTGTAATTCACAGTAAATATCTAATATATATAATCACAACAACAACAAAAAAAACCTTTTTATTTAAAGCAAAATTTACAAGAGTTAAAACTATATGAATACTGTGGTCTCTGCTTAGTTTCAAGTTTCTCAAGTTTCAAGTTTATTTGTCATATACAGGTAACAATGAAACATCACTACCAGCAATGAAATTCTTGGACTCAGAGTTATCTATTAAAATTATACATTTTAATTCATATTTAAGAAAAGAAAATTGAAGTGGTGTTTAATAAAATTATATGTATTTGCTCAAAACACATAAAGTACTAAAATAAAATCTTATCAAAAATCTGAACAGCTAGCCTTGATTACCCTCCATTTATGAAAAGTCATAATTTAGCTGCAAACTTAGACTGCTGCAACACTTAAACATTTTATTGTGATGTGCACATGATACTGACATGTAAGTACCATATGTGTAATGAAGTGTTTCATGTACTGGTTTCCCAGTCTACCGGTCTCCTTGAATCACCTCCTTATCGTGGTGGAGGGGCTATTCGGGTCTGGTGCGGTGTGATCCAGGTGGCAGCGGAAGGCCTAGTTTCTGACCTTGTCTTGTGGGACATGGAATGTCACCTTTCTGGTGGGGAAGGAGCTTGAGCTGGTGTGTGAGGTTGAGAGATACCGACTATATATAGTCGAGCTCACCTTGACACATAGCTTGGGTTCTGGAACCACCCATCTCGAGAGGGGCTGAACCTTGTTTCATTCTGAAGTTGCTCATGGGTGGGCATCCTTGTTGCCTCCCATCTCGGTGCCCACATGTTGGGATTCTCCCCGGTTGACGAAACGGTAGCCTCCCTCCGTCTCCAGGTGGGGGGACGGGTCCTGACTGTTGTTTGTGCTTATGCACCAAATGACATTTCAGAATACCCACCCTTTTTGGAATACCTAGGGGTGTGCTAGAGGGCGCTCCCCAAAGGACTCCCTTGTCATCCTGGGAGACTTCAACGCCCATGTGGGCAATGACAGTGTGACCTGGAAGGGTGTAATTGGTAGGTATGGCCCCTCCGATCTGAACACAAATGGTGTTTCATTGTTGGACTTCTGTGCTCATCGCGGTTTGTCCATGATGAATAGCATGTTCGAACATAAGGGTGTCCATAAGTGCACTTGGCACCAGAAAACCCTAGGCCACAGTTAATGAAAGACTTTGTAGAGGGTTCTGGGTTGGGGGGCGCTGTGATGCCTAGGGGAGAGTAGATGTGTTTTTGTGCTGTTCCTGGAAAATGTGACTTTAAACCTTTACTATACGATTATTTTATTTCTCACGTTGGGTCCAAGACAACTAATATATTTTTTTATAACTTTCTGGTTTGTTTCGATGTATTTGGTGTGATATAAGATGTCATCAACCCGAACTAAACGAGAGCCTTCGAGAGCAGGCTGTAAAGCACTGCAACCTGTTGAGTCGGCCGCACAGAGTGTGTCACCTCAGAGCCCATCCCGCCTCACTGCACCTGTACTGGATGCTGTGCTACTTCAGTCTATGATGGACGTGCTTAAACAGAACATATTTGGGAAAATTGGCGTTCTGTCTTCCAGCCTTCATGCGGAAATAGCGTGCGTGAGGCAGGAGTAAAAGAACTCGATTGAACCACTCAAGTGTAAAGTTAATGCTCACGAGATGACCGTAAGAGAGCTTGAACAATCGGCTATGGACAATAGCGCTTGGCTTGCTGAGCTTGAAAATACAGTAAGCTCGCTAACAGCGCAGGTTAAGCCCCTGGAGGAACAATATACGGCTGCTTGGTATTCCAGAGGGTCTGGAGGGTCCCAGGCCTACTGAGTTTGTTGCTCAGCTACTTCAGGACCTGCTCGGTTTAGAAGAGAAGCCCCTGCTGGACCATGCGCACTGGACCCTGAGTGAGAGACCCAGAGAAGGACACCCACCGCGACCTTTTATTGCAAGGGTACTTTATTTTCACATTCGTAATACCTTGCTGTAGCGTGCTGCAGAGACATCGCCACTCATGTATAACGGCATCCTCTGTTGCTAAAGAGCGATCTGCATTTTCCACAGTGAAAGGTGAAACACGGTGAAAAATTTTTGCTCCTATCCAGCAGTGAAGTTCGGCCTTCTCTATCCACCAACACTCAGGATTACCCTGCCAGACGGGACCTCGCACCGGTTCGATGACCCTACTGTAGCTACTGACTTTATAAATAAAAACTGTAAGTAGATATTTGTTAGCAGTAGGCTTTGCTACATTTAATAATGGTTCTGGGGAGGGTTTTGTGCTGAAGGTATCTTCGTTCTGACTTACTTACTGTTTCTTTTTCTTTTTTAATGGACCCTTTTTCTTCTTTTATTTATTTATTCAATGATTATTTGTCTATATTATTATTATTATTATTATTTTGTTGTTGTTGTTTGAGATTCATTATCTTGTCTTGGCGCTCTGCCTTTTATATGATACACCCTGTGGTATTTATTTAGACATTTTTTTTTATAGTTGTGTATAACGTTTTATTTATGGATACTTGTGTGTGTTATGTCGCGTTTTTCTTGGAAAACACATTCAGTTAGTTCGCTGCCATGGAGCGCTCTGTTTTCCTAGTACTAAGGTTTTTTGCAAGCATCTCCCCAAATGAGATGCGTGCAAAAAACCTTAGTACTAGGAAAACAGAGTGCTCTTTTTTGTTTGTTTTGCTTCTGGATTGTTTTGTTTGTTATTTGTGTTTTGGGTTTAGTTTCTGTACTAACTTTATGTCTGTCTGTCCAAGCTGTAGTCATGTTTTCTCTTTTTACACCTTTTCTCTATGGTCCACACAAGCACTTAAATTTGTAAGTTGGAACTGTAAGGGTCTTAACTCTCTGATAAAACGGAGCAAGGTCCTACACCACCTTCAGCATTTAAAAGCTTAGGTAATCTTTCTTCAAGAAACACACTGGAAACCATCCATCACTCGTAATTTCAGAACTGGGTGGATTGGACAAACTTTTTTCCTCTTCATTTCACAAGAAGGCTAGAGGGGTCGCCATCTTGATACACAAATCTGTCCCTTTTACATGTGCTAATGTGATTTCT